>JABSTQ010003390.1:0-74142 GCA_013358835.2 Ixodes persulcatus
AGGAAGACAGAATTCGCCGGTACACGAACGACAGTTTTGAAGTAGAGGTCCCACGCCCGTCGTCCGCTGCCATCGCCGTCCAGCCCGCGAGACCCACGATACGCGAAACGACGCCATGTTGAGAATTACGCAGTGAACGCACAGAATGCTTCCGGTTCTCCGTGCAACTTTTTTTTTTCAATCAACGTATGTACAGCTTTTTAAAAGCCGGAACAAATGAGTTTGATATCTTTTTTTATTTTTAATATTGAGTGTGCGCCTTCAATGACTCACGAGCCACGACTTTGATTATCTTCGGTGGTTGTGGCTGAACCATAGAAAACGGTGCGTGACCAGGGAAAAGAGAGTGAGCGCGACTCAAACCGGCCAGTTCTCGATCGGCGGTTTTCGGGAGGAAAGAAACAGAATTTCGAGCCGCAAATTGTGTTCTGGGTAGTTGGGTTTTCATATGTCAAGTACATCTGAAAACCTCGGCGAGCATAAATACCCTGTCAGTGTCCCTTTAAAGGAGCTGTGCAACGATATTCAATTGGAATGTTTTTCACTTTACACGAGCTTACTGGCACTAGTGGGACTCAAGGATACTCGCATGCAATGCCACTGGCCAAGAAACTCCTTTGTTGCGGTGTAATTTCAAGGACAAAAGCGATCATTTTCATTCAATCTCTCCCTTGCAAAATTCGATGACGTAACGCGGGGATCGCAGTACACCCGTATGACGATATTTGAATGCGGTTCATAGATTGGACCCGAGCATTGCGTGGGCACTCGATTTAGGCTCGTGATAATTGATAGCTCGAGAAGCATTCGAGTAGTGGCCCGTGTCCAATCGCTGCAACGACGACAATAGCCGAGCCATAACAATGTCTGGAACTCAGCGCGTGTCCTGTGCTTTGCCAACCCCAGCGCGTGGCTATGATCAACATTGGCGGCATAGAATCGGCTCCAGATCACGTGGCCGCTTGTTCTGGCTGCGAGTTGAGGGCGTGAACGCTGCTCGTTGTTTTTTAATTTTTTTCTGGGACTTCTAATGCGTCGGGTGAAAACGAAGGCGTGTTTCATAGGTCATTAACGTCAGGGATCCGTTCTAAGCGGTATTTGCGCAAAGTAAAAAAATTGTTGCATAGCCCCTTTAAGTTCACATGCAGCCGACACCACTCTCTGATGGCACATATCGGACAGCATGAAAAGGGCCCCATCATGGTGTTCGTCATGTTGAAATACGTGTTCTATCATCGCTCAACCAATCATAAACAAAAATGGCCAAGTGACTTGCGCTTTGGATGCTGCTTGATTTGCCCCATTTGCTCGTAGCGTCGGCTATGGCGGAGTCACACGCCATACGACGCACCGGATGTCGCGAAAGGGAGACTTTAGGCTTGTTGGAGGGTTTGGTCGAGCAGCCAAGTCAATCCAGAAGTAATGGACGGGGTCAGTGATCTGTCGGTGGGGCTTAAAGGGCCTCTGACACGCCAAAAAAAAAAAATTTTTTTTTTCACGCTAAACGTTGCAATGGCATATCAGGACATTACAAAAAAAACTGTTTCACTATAGAGTTGCGTAGTTTTTTTATAAAAAATAGAAATACGAGGCCCAATTCAAAGTTCCCGCCGTGCACTGTGACGTAACAGTGTACCGCAAGGTGTCGGGGCGATCAGAAAGGAGGCATCGAGCTACGTCACTAAAAAAGGGTTAACCGGAAGTCGCGTGAGTTTCACTCCTCGTGCTCTCCGCGACCGTGCCTAAGACATTTTTTTCTTTTTATTATTCTGCTCTTCGTACGAGCGATCGTAGAAAACGAAGTTTCAGTTCCACTAGCTCTTTATCCCTGCACCGTTGGTTAGTTTGTGTGCTGTAAAATTTGAGGACGAAGAGTCAGTGGATCGACGTGATGGAGGTCAATGATGAAAGCGTTGCGAGTACAAGCCAGTGTACGAGTGCATGCCGTCAGTCCGATAATAGAGGGCTATACTGGGCGCAAAACAAGCTATCAAGTTTTGAAAAAAAAAAATTTAGAACGCTCGCAGAAATTAGGATTGCTAGCATACAACACGCCCGATCGCATTGCTGAAGGTTGAGACACCGAGGTCGTTGAATCATCGGATACTCTCCAGGCTGTAGATGCCTGCCGTCTAAAGAATACGAACTGGTGAGTGTACCAAGTACAAGTAAACGTCGAGCACAAAGTACGTATTTTGTCTAGAGCATGAGTAGAACTTGTTTACTGGGTGCTCATGCGGCCGATGTATGTCTCTCAGAAATGCATGCAGTGTGATCTCTTCTTCAGTTGCTGAAATACCGGGACAGTCCCTCACACAGCATCTTCTAGGCATTGTAGTTGATCACGTCAATTCACTGACTCCGCTTCCTCTACCTTTACAGCAACATTAAGCGATGAAAAGCAAATAAAAGAAACCTTGTCTGCTTGGATCGCTCGCGGAGGTGCGGAGAATAACAAAAATATTAAAAAAAATATTACACGCGCTCGCGGTAGGCACGAGGAGGGATACAACTCACGTGACTTCCGGCGATGCCTCCCTTCTGACCGCCCCGACACCTTGCGGTACACTGTTACGTCACAGTGCACGGCGGGAACTTTTGAATTGGGCCTGGTATTTCTATTTTTTATAAAAAAACTACGCAACTCTATAGTGAAAAAATTTTTTTGTGATGTCCTGATATGCCATTGCAACGTTTAGCATGAAAAAAAAAATTTTTTTTTGGCGTGTCAGAGGCCCTTTAATGCGGGCCATGCCCTCCACCTAAATCACGTCTAATGGCGTAAATACTGTGCAAACATTTTTTTTTATAAAAAAACACCGTGTCGCATATATGTCCCTTAAAACACCTATTTTTTTTTTAATTTCAATGTTTGTTAAAAAAGTGTATAACCTTATGAAGATATGCTCTTAAATGGCACTAATGTGCCATTTATGGGGGGGTTGTATTTCACGGCCCCTACGACGCGTGCGTGAACTATAAATGTCAAAAAGGTAGATATAAAAATTGAAGACGTTTAATTCTCTCTAATGCCGAATTAGAGCGCAGCCCTTGAGGAGGAGGATGAGGGACGGGTACGAAGGGGAGGGTATGCCCCTCCTCCCCCTCCGTACCCTCCACTCCTCCTCACCTGCTGCCCTGCCGTTTATCGAAACATTTATGGGGAAATGTTCCCTCTAAATTGAGCGGGAAATTTAGCTAAAATCTCCCCGCTAAATTTTGCGGGGAAAGTTATCGAAAATTTTCCCGCTAAATTTTAGCGGGGAAACTGGATTGGTGTTGATGTCACGTGATGTCAATTTCCCCGCTAAATATAGAGGGACACTTCACCCGCTAAATTTAGCAGAAAACTTTCCCATAATGCAAAGCTCGCCGTTTTGCCGACGCCGACCTCGCTCTACCCGAGAACGGGCGCTTAAGAGCTGCGCTCTAAAAATAAGACGTTTACAATTCTCAGTAACGCGAAATTGGAGCGCAGCTCTTGAGGAGGAGGAGGGGAGGACGTGCCTCTCCTCCACCTCCCATACCCTCCCCTTCTCCTCTCCTTCTCGGCTCCCAGAGACCGGGAAATTTTCGCTGGATTTTCCGGTAAATTTAGTGAAAAATTTCCGACTAAGCTTAGCGGGGAAATTTTCCCGCTAAAATTAGCGGGAAATTTAGTGCAGATTTTCCCTCTAAATTTGGTGTCAAATTTAGCTGGTTCAGTGTCCCGGCTAAATTTAGCGGGGAAATTGGTGTCGCATGGCCTCAGCACCAATTCAGTTTCCCCGCTAAATTGAGCGGGAAAACTGTGACGTCCCATAATGCAACGCGCGTGGTTACGCCGACGCCTACGCCGACGCCGCTCAACCCGGAAACGGGCGCCTAAGATCTGCTGTAAAACGTATTAACTGTATCTTGATCCTACAGATAAGATTGGGAGATACAGAACGCTCAGCGTGTAGTAAATTGCTCTGGGTGTTTATTTGCAAACGTTTGTCCGTACGCGGGAGGTAAGTAACATTTAGCGTGTTGCACTTTAGCGTTACACTTACCCGTTACGTTTCCGCGTTACACTTTTCTTCTAGACTATTTTTTTTTCTCAAATTCGAGCACTGTATAAATTCATATAAAATAATGTTGCAGATTTTCACGTCGGCATTGCGACTAGTTGTATTTGGCAATACAATATTTTTTGTTGTTGTCTCGTTCAAATCTTTTTTTTTCACCCGCAAATAACCTGATGTTCTTGATTTCAAAGCCAAACATAAAATATAAAAATGATGAAAAGAGGTATGCCTGAAATCAACAAACTGCGATAGATTACTCGGCGTCTAGGGAACGCGGAAGAGCTTACCATGCCTGGTTTCAGGAAGTCCTCTACGCGAAACCTTTTTACCCATAACTTCGTCTCACTCATTCCAGCGTATTGTCAGGGAAAGCGAGCAGAACCAAATACTTTCGACGGATATTAAGTTCCGACGATAAAGCGCTTCCGTATGTTGTTTTTCTGCCGGTTTCTGGATGCCAGTGGTCCCATATTTTAGATGGGGTCATTTGTCATCTTCTCGTCCTGCCGTTTCTCGCTTTTATGTTCATTTCGTTGGTTTCAATATTTTATTTTATGGGGTAAACTTCCCGCGAAGCAGACAGGAGCTTGGTCGGCAACTTTGTTGGCTTGAAGTGTAGTAGGATAAATGGAGCGATGCGGACAAAGCATTGTGACCAATCTTTTTTTTTTTTAATTTTTACTTTTGCACGCAGTATTTTAAATTTACAAGAACCGGATGACTCTCGTGTTGTAGGTATGAATATTTCTGCCCCAGTCATAGCACCAAAGAACAGAAACTTTAAGAATGCGTTTGCACTAAAAATAAACATAATCCAACATAATCAGAAATTCCGCGCTGCGTTTGGTCGCAACAATCGTTGATCCTTGCTGTGAGCGCTTTGGCGAGTGAGAAGTGCCAGTGGCATCCTCCCCCCCTCCCTGCCTCCCAATTTTCCAACATTGAGTGATAAAAAAAATTCAATTGATTTGTCACTCAATTGGTATAACCACTGAACCATAATGGCTGTCCTTCCTATCTCAGGCACAGATTACAAAGGAAGAATAAATTATTTCCGTACGGAGTTAAAGGCCGATGAACAACCAGACAGGAGGAAACTTTCCCTCAATACCCCCTTTCCACGTGAGACAGAGGAAGACCATCGTCCTTTCTGCGGGGAGTAGCTCGGAGACCCTTTCTTGCGGGGAGAGGGAGAGAGAGTGAATGGAGAGGAGAAAACTGGGAACCGATGTTCTGCCCGGCAGTTGATTCTGTAGGTCGACCTCGAACAAAGAGGCAGCATACACGCAGGAACGTCAAAAAGAGCGTTTACTTGCATACCTCGCGCTCCTTTAGAAAAATATAAAAGTAGTCTAAAGTTTGCGCAGTCGCGCAGGCAAGGCGTTAATCCTCACAGTCTACGGAAAAAGCATATCAAATAATGTGGAAAAAATAGCATTAATGCCAAACAAACTTTGATTCGTCCACTACGAAAATGAACACCACAATTCAGAAAACTCTACCTTTCACGCAAACCATATTTTACAAAGCTAAAGCCTGATTCACATGGTGCAATTTTCTTCTGCGAAATCGGTGGAGCGATGAAACGCACATTCTAAATTTCGCGTTCCCTTTCACATTGATTGAGAACACATGCGATTTTTCGCATTTGCGAAGCACAAGGTTGGAACCATTGATTTAGTTTGAGGTAACTATCTTCAATATCTAACAAAATTATAAAAAAACATTTGATTTATTTATTACCTTCTGGCAAAAAATACGCGCTATACTTATATTTAGGGCTGATTCAGACATTTGCATCGGCAGCGTTCGCAGCAACGAAAACGACGAAAACAACGATTACGACAAATACGACAAGGAAACCGGGACAAACGCAGCTCATGACTGCTTGAGTAAGCTTGTTGTTGCGCTGCTTGGCATGTCGCGCAAGGCGAACAGTTGTCCCGGTGGCTTCGTCACGTGGACGATGTTCCATATTGAGAGTGCAAGCAGCAGCGCGCCTTGTCTTTCATAGAGCGTGATGGACGCTACTCTAGATGATGACGAGTTCAGGCTGCTCTGTAAAAAGAAATACCTAATTCTACAGAAAAAAATACTGCTGCTCCTATAGACCATTCTAAAAAAGAGCGTGTGGCCGGTGCCATTTTGAGTGTTCGTGCGTATGGCGCGTTCTTTGCTCGCTTTCCGAAGCGACGAACACGCACGTGCTGGACTGTGAAGATCGCACGCTGAACTGTGATTTTGTAAACAGTGGAAAGGTCTATAGACCTTTCCAAAAACGAGCTTGTGGCCGGTGCCATTTTGAGCGTTCGTGCGTATGGCGCGTGCTTTGCTCGCTTTCCGAAGCGACGAACACGCACGTGCTGGGCTGTGAAGATCGCACGCTGGACTGTGATTTTGTAAACATTGGAAAGGTCTATACTTCGTTTCACTTTATCTGCGAGCGAAGCCAAAGCTAGAAGCGCGAGACCAGCGCTTTTTGCATTTCTCTCCAGCTCGCGCGCTCGAGCAAAGCCTGAACGCACGGAGCTTCCGAGCTCGCGCTTCCAGTTTTGCCTTCGCTCGCACATAAGGTGAAACGAGGTATAGACCCTTTTCATGTTTACAAACATTAACTGCCTCCTGCGTCCCAAGCAACTTCCGGTCGCTCCGTCTTTGAAAGAATGTCGAGCTTGCCTATGTCGCCAGTGCTAGAAAGCATAAACGCTACACGCACATCAAAGTTGGAAATTTAACGAGGGCCCTCGGCTGGTCAATTTAACGTCTTGGAGGAGGCAAGTTGGTTTACAAGAGTATTCGAAAATATTTATCATATCTGGGGGTTCTGCGTTCTTTTGGCGTTCACCTGGAGAATTGGTGGTTAAACGTTTCATCAACATTTCAAACAGCGGTGTTAGGGTGGGCTTTGTTCATACTTTTTATGAACCGGAAGTTCTCTGGGACGTCAAAGACTAGAACAACTCCTGGTGGCGTTTGCCATGAGAAGGGTCTACAGAAGGAATCCCGCGGCGATGGTGGTTCCGGCCGTGCTGGCAAAACAGAGCCACAGAATCGGAGTTTTACTCATCGGTAAGTCGACTTGTGCTTTTCTACGAGCAGGTTTCTGGAATACTTTTTCTCTGCAGACCCTCTTTATGCTTCATAAGGACCCGGAGTAGTTTCTAAGATAGTACCGGATGATGCCCAGCACTTCTGAAGGGCTCCACACTGTGACGTAGTGCACAGTCACGCACACGCACTTATCAGTCGAGGGACTACGCCCCCCTCCGAGTTCTATATCAGCGCTGATTTCCTGGAATAAAGCATCTATTTCACACGAGACGCTGTCGTAGCTACATGGTGTCAGAAGTGGGCGGTTCACGGCCAATGCACGGAACCGACACCGAAAGAGCCACCGGGTAGCACGCTAGCCCGGGCGGAGCAGTCACCGGACCAGAGACATGGCGCTCGAAGACCAACAACGTCGCCAGCTGCCAGTCACCACGCTGCTGCCTCCCCCAAAACCCCTGGATACAACAGGAGACGTCTGGCAGAGTTGGAAGACGTGGAGGCAAGAGTTCGAGCTCTTCGCAACTGCAACCTACTTGGACCAGCAGCCGAAAGAGGTACAAGCAGCCACTTTTCTTATCAGTATTGGAGAAGACGCACGCAAAACGTATAGCACCTTTGTGTTTGAAGCTAACGAGGAAAAAAGCGACGTCGAAGTACTTAAAGGAAAGTTTGAAGCTTTCTACAAGCCAGCGCTAAATCTAGCCTATCACGAGTTTCGTTTCGCAAAGCGTGACCAGAAAGACGGTGAAAGCTTTAACGACTGGTTAACGGAGCTGCGGGTACTCGCTAAAAGCTGCGAGTTTGGCGAGTTGGAAGAACGCATGCTAAGAAGCAGAATTATTCTCGGGCTACGAGACAAGAAACTCCAAGAAAAGCTTCTTTCTGAGAATGCGTCGTTCGCTAAAACTGTCGAAATGTGCCGCGCTCGCGAACATGGCAAAGAGCAAAGCGACGAAATCCAATCTAGTACGAAACGTCACGCGGAAGTCAACGCACTTTCACAGGTTAAAAGCCGTCGCTGTGGTAAATGCGCGAGGGAGCATCACAACAGCGAAGCATGCCCCGCAAAAGGACGGATATGCAAGAAATGCGGCAAACGCAATCATTTCGCGACCGCATGCAAAACTAAGACCACGAAGCTTCCCGCGAGCGAGAAAAAGGTTGCGTCACTTGAAGCCGGGACGGACGATTTCTGGTTAGAAGCGTTATCACAACGCAGCAGAAAAGACGATAGCTGGACAGCAATCGTGAAGGTCGAGGGAACGCCCATTGTTTGCAAGCTCGACACGGGTGCTAACTGCTCAGTCATGTCAAGCGCTCAGCTGCAAGAGATAACAAAGAAGATACCAGAAAGCTGTGCCGTTGTTTTGAACACTTTCTTTGGCTTTCAGAAGGAAGCAACACGACGTATTCAACTACGCGTGACCGGACCCGACGGAACGTTCGATGCAGATTTTTTCGTAGTAGAAGAAAACGTGCCTGTAACTTTGAGCGGCGCAGTTGCAGAAGAACTGGGTTTGCTTCGTCGGATAGCCTCAGTGGAGCAAAAAGACCTTTACGCCGCGGCCGTCCCTTACGAAGACGTTTTCACTGGCTTAGGCGAGCTCAAAGGGTTTGTCTACCACCTGAAGCTCAAGCCGGGTTCCCAAGGGGTGGTCAAGCCAGCACGCCGCGTTCCATTTGCAGTCCAGGAGAAAGTAAAGGCGGAACTGGACCGTATGGAAGCAGCAGGAGTGATCGCCAAACTGACAGAGCCCACGGAATGGTCCAGCTACATGGTCGTGGTCACTAAGAACGACAAGGTACGCATATGTCTCGATCCTTCGGAATTGAATAAAGTACTGCTAAGGGAACATTACCCGATGCCGACGCTAGAAGACATCGCTCCCTCCCTCAGTGGATCACAGTATTTTTCGACCTTAGATGCCGCCTCGGGTTTCTGGCAGTTAAAATTGGACGAGGAAAGCTCCAAAATCTGCACCATGAGTACGCCGTATGGTCGTTACCGATTCCTACGCATGCCATTCGGTATTTCCTCAGCACCCGAAATATTTCAGCGTGCAATACACAAAGTACTAGAGGGTCTTGAAGGCGTCGCAGTAGTCATGGATGATATCCTCGTCTGGGGACGATCTAAAGACGAACACGACGACAATCTCGTAAAGGTACTACAACGATGTCAAGAGCACAACCTCAAGCTGAACAGCAAGAAGTGCCGTTTTTTTCAGACAGCTGTCAAGTATCTCGGACATGTTCTGACACGGGACGGGCTGAGCCTTGATCCAGGGAGGCTGGAAGACATTCTGCAAGTGGAAGCACCGCACAACCGGAAGGAGCTACAGACCTTCCTAGGTATGGTGAATTTTGTCTCCCGCTTTATACCGAACATGTCGGAACTAACAGCTCCACTTCGAGAACTTTTGAAACAAAATGTCGCATGGGTTTGGGAAGACAGGCATCAGGCAAGTTTCGAGGCACTGCGCGAAGCCCTCGCGAAAGCTCCGGTACTGGCCTACTACAAGAAGGGCAAGCCGATCACTCTATCGGTCGACGCCAGCCAAGCTGGGGTTGGCGCAGTGATACTGCAAGACGGGCACCCCCTGGCGTACTCATCACGATCGCTAACAGACGCTCAGCAAAGATACGCACAGATAGAGAAGGAGATGCTCGCAATTGTACATGGCTGTGAGAAATTCCAGGACTATCTTTTTGGTCAACCAGAGGTCATTGTAGAATCAGATCACAAGCCTCTTGAGATGATTTTCAAAAAACCCTTGTGTCAATGCCCTCTGCGTCTGCAGCGCATGCGCCTGAACCTGCAGAAGTATCCCATAACCGTCAAATACACTCCCGAAAAGCAGCTCTTCGTTGCAGATGCATTATCGCGTTTTCCGAATACAGCCAAGCTTGAAGAGCAGTGTGCGCATTTCCATGTTAACGCCATCGCCTCTCTTCAAGTTTCTGACAGGCGCCTGTGTCAAGTCCGGCAAGAAACAGACCGAGATCCAGTCATGGTCCAACTTCGCCAGTATGCAAGCACGCAGTGGCCTGACAACAAGGCAAACGTCATTCCAGAGCTTCGCAGCTACTGGAGCGTCCGCGATGAGCTGCACACGCAAGATGGCCTCGTGTTTCGGAGCAACCGCCTCATCATTCCTGCCAGCCTGCGTAGCGACGTACTCTGCTGTCTTCATGTCGCGCACACTGGAGCAGAAAAGATGAAGGCACGTGCTCGAACCGTAGTCTTTTGGCCAGGTATAAGCAGCGACATCGAGGAAGTAGCTCGACGCTGTCAAACCTGTCAAAAGTACAGGCCTAGAAATGCAAGGCTGCCACTGCTAAACCACGATGTCCCATCTCTACCTTGGGAATTTGTAGGAGCCGACTTTTGCCATCACGAAGGCACCGACTACTTGATTGTTGTTGACTTTTATTCGTTCTTTTTTGAAATCAGAGCGGTGCAGACGACATCAGCCGACAAGGTGATAGCAGCCTTGGCCGACATATTTGCAACACATGGCTTCCCGATGCAACTATGCACCGACAACGGGCCGCCATTCAGCAGTCACAAGTTCGAGGACTTTGTCGGTAAGATCGGCATGCAGCACGTCCGTTCTAGTCCGTACCATCCTCGCTCCAATGGAATGGCCGAACGCGCTGTACAAGAAGCTAAAAAGCTCCTAAGGAGGTATCGTTACGGTACCATTGGGTTCTGTGCCGCATTGCTTGAATGGAGGAACTCTGCTCGTGACTCCTCTCTGAAATCTCCTGTACAGCGACTAATGGGCCGCCAGACCAGAACGCTGCTCCCTGTGCCAGCCAGCCACCTACAGCCCAGGATCGTGCCACCCAAGGAGGTACGCCAGCGTCTTCAAAGCATCAGACAGAAGCAACGTTCCTTCTACAACAGAGGGACACAATCACTTCAAGAGCTTCCTGTTGGCTCTCCCGTCACGGTGTACAACGTTCCCACAAGGACGTGGTCCCCTGCCAATGTCGTACAAACGGCAAACACCCCGCGAGCGTACATCGTGGAAACTGAGGAGGGACAACAGCTGCAGCGGACAAGAGAACACCTCAGGCCGGCGCCACCACCACCTCCCAGGGCAACCATAGACCCCCCAGAACGACCGGAGAGACCAGAACAACTTCGCAGAAGTGACCGATTGCGTCAACCACCAAAAAGATACCCGCTGCCGGAGTTCTAATCATGAAATAATTAAACTCAAAGAAAAAAAGGAAGATGTGACGTAGTGCACAGTCACGCACACGCACTTATCAGTCGAGGGACTACGCCCCCCTCCGAGTTCTATATCAGCGCTGATTTCCTGGAATAAAGCATCTATTTCACACGAGACGCTGTCGTAGCTACACACACTCTCCTGGGAACAAAGCTCACGAAGCAGTATGTCGTCAGAGAGCCCATTTCGTTGCAGGCGCAGCTTGCTATCACTTTCAGGTAGAATGGCCTTCTTTCTAAACCGCAACATTTAGATTAGATACGAGTGCAATTAAACTGGTTTATAGGGAGAACTCATTACTAGTTTTTCGGCTTCCAGACATTCATATACACAGCAATCTTTTGTTTTCATTCAGGTATCTGGCACCAGGAACGTCAATGCAGGACCTTGCACTGCAATTCAAGGTTGGCGTGTCAACAGTGGCATCCATTGTGCATGAAACATGTCATTATATATGAAAGGTGCTTCGCCCAAAATACATAAAGGTAAACAAAAGCATTATATTGTTCTTGGCAACTTCCAGAAAAGAGGACGGTTTCATATGGTGCGAATTTAGTTGCGATTTCGCAGTTGCGACGACGCTGTTGCAGCAAACAGGCAGGTTCAGTGCAATTGTGAAATAATCGGAGCTGCGTCAACTGTCAATCATCTTTCGTGACGTCACCAGCGACGCTACTACAGTACAGAAAGACAACCAATAAAAACGCTGGCATCTCGTAATGATCAAACGCTTCGTGTAGAGGTCATATTCACTGGCGGCCATAGCTTGCGCCGGTTGCTGTTGAGCACGTGCTGTGAGTGAGTTTGCACAACGCATCTGCAACGTATATTTCACACCGTCAAGATTGCTCGTCTTTGCGAGCAATACGTAGCAGTCCTTTTTGAGCACGCGTTGCAAACAATGCCCGCCCATATGGCGTCCAGTAAACACCGTCTTTAATACCGCCTTCAGTCAAGGTGCCTTGAATTTGTCACCACCAAATCAGCTGCCATCTTCCCATATTATCGCTCCGTACGTCTTTGTTGGAGACAAGGCATTTCAACTGGGGACCTATCCTGGCAGATACCTCAGTGATAATCTTGGAATATTCAACTATCGACTGTACAGAGCGAGGTAGCCTTTAGAATTGTCGCACTTGCATTAAAATTACAAACACACAGTTTTGTTTTTGTCCCACTTCCAGGAGGTGCGTGGAGAACGCATTTTGAATTTTGGCTACTGGATTTCGCACCCTCCGCAGGCCAATCGGCCTCCTCCCAGACTACGCCACTGGAGTCGTCCTCACAGCTTGTGTACGGCACAACTACCTACGAGACAACAAGTTGCACATGTCAGATGCCTATGCTGATAAAGTCGATTACTTCGGCAACATTATGATGACCAGTGGCGCAAGAAGGCCTCACAGCAGAAGAACGCGTTGTTCCACCTGCCGAGGCTGAGACCGCGGCACCTAATCCTAGTCTGCCCGAAAACGCAACACTGTGGCCACTGCCTGAGAGACCTGTACCGCAGGTACTTTGTAAAGGAAGGTGCAGTGTCTTGGCAAAGGGAACGCGCTGGCCTGAAATCCTAATCAGTGTCAGGGGTATCGTGACAAATCCCAAAGTTTTCAAGTTTTTGTGTGTGAGGATTGTCTGGGCTATTTCCGTTGGAACAGGGAGCTGAGGCCATCATTAGAACAATACTGTGCCGCTGTGAGTTAGCTACTTTTGGACGGGCGCTGTGGTGTGAGACGGCCTGCGTGTCAGGCCCACTTAGGACTTTGAACAGAGAAAGTGAAACATCTGTATTATACCAAGACCGGTGCTACCGGAGAGAGATGAAATTAGGGGTTCTCCTTGTCCATGTACGTTCTTAATGTGCTTAACTAGGAGTAGCCCTAATTTATACTCTGCCGCCCTTGGATTAGGGACTCAATCCTCCCAGCTCCTTGGTTGGATAAGTGGGGCGAGTGTTTTCATGGCACACTCTGCAAGATCGTGAACTGACGCGCAGTCCTTAACTTGGGTGTATGAGAGTTATTTGGTTAGTCTCTGAAGTATGCGCATTTATGAGGTTCAGGGAGATCGGCAACGTGCTGGAGGGTGTTTAGTGTTGAGAGGTAGTGTGTTTATAGACGCCGAATAAACTTAGCATTCGTCCTCTCTGCAGTGTGGGGTGGGCAGTAGGTGGTTATGTGGTTATGGCGAAACTATTACAGAAGACACGGTGAGTTTCCTTCTCATCGCAGTTTGCGTTGTAGCTTCCGGGCCACGTAGGGGTCGAATTCGTCCGGCCATTGATACGGGGTGCTCGGATCGTCGGCGGCGTGCGTAATTGAGTGGGCGGCCTCGCAGCACCGGCGCGAAAACGCAGATATTTGCCTTTTTGCGCCAGTGCACCCCAAGACTCCAGCAACGTGATTTTTTTTGTTTGTTTTGTAATCGCAACTGTTTTCGTTTTGTTAATTTATCTTTCAATATTTGAAGACAGTAATAAAAATTTCTTCGTGGATCACCCCTGCCTAATGTCACCTCTCTAGTTCATTTTCACACTGAACCTGTTGCCTGTAAATCAGTCAAACATTTTTGTATAATATGGGTTGTGGTTTTTGCCTCTTTTACGGACAAACTGGCGGACACGTTTTGTGGCATGTATTGCCCAAAGTAAATCGACAGTGTACCAGCTGATATCCCAGAGGGAGGTGATATTTTCCTGTTTTAGTTGGGCCTATGATGCCCAAGCGTATCTTAACTTAACATAGAACGCGTTTTATCAGCCGATTTTTATAAAATGGACGCCACGCTGGACCGACGCTGGACCACACACAGATCGTGTGTGTGTATGAACGTGCAAAACACATTCTGTACTTTCTCAGTCTAGGTCAGCATGAACAAGCTTACGTAAATGTTTAGCTTTCTTTTTTGGTCACAACAATATTAGCGATTGCGAACATGTTAAAAATAAAGATAAAGGAAACGACATAAACAAAAAAAAAGGTTTCCAGATGTAAAAGAAAGCCAAAACAATCATGTTGGTGAAAGTAACGACAAAATATGCACGAAACCAAACTATGCACAGGATTTGTTTGAGAAATGCACAGGCATTTTCATATTCCATTCCAAAATGAAGGGGGGAGGGGGTAGCAGCCCTTAGCTGGGAGCAGAATTGTTTTTACAGAGGCTATTCTGACGAAAAATAGTAAATTTAAACTGTTGAGAGAACGCGCGTGCACACCACGAGCGCTCTTACGAAATCTCGCTTGAAAGCATGCCACGGTCGCTGGTGAATCTATGGAACTCGAACATGTTTTTTCGTACCAGAAACAACAGAAGCAGGGCAGATGGGCCAATGTACTACTTCATGCGGGCCCATGTGAGGACCTCGGAAGAAAATGGCTGCGCACCACTGGAAGGAGCCATCAAGGCGCCGCGTTGATTTATCTAGCACTCGCTTGGCTCGCGTCTCGCGCGTTTACATCACTCCGTAAAAATGTGAAACTCGATTTTTATCAAATAGCTTTAATTACAAAATGCAGTTCATCGTTTCTCGGTTTCTAGACAGGCCTTCATGCCAACTCCAAACAGATTTGAAGAAAGGATCTTTCTACTATGCAATGAGTAACACACGCAAAGTGATCGAACACAAGCCTCAATTATTGTCGCCTGCATTTTTACGAAGGAAGCAACCACAACCCTCGCGTGGTACGCAAACGCCAATTCGTTTCAATGCCGAACTCAAACTTACATCCCCCGGCAAAAAAACATTCACTCATGAGGAGCACATCCGCCGCCATACCCACGTAGTGAAGTTTGAAGACGACGACGTAGATGACGCCTTTTTCTTATTTTTCATTCCCACGTTTCTATGACCACCTTGACGTCTTTCACGAGCCGCGTTTTATTGGTTGTCCGTCCCTTCGCAAGAACGGCGTCGCAAGGAAAGTTTGGCAAAATACGGAAGCGCGAATTTGTCAAATTCGCACCGCAACTGCGTTGTGTCGCAAGAACGGCGTCGTAGTTGCGAAATCGCAGGCAAATTCGCACCATGTGAATCAGGCTTTACGCGTTCACCATCCGTAAAATCAGAACACGATCGAACACACGGAACTAAAAAATCGTAGTCCCGACACGCGCACCGCTCGAAGTGAAAAACACACGGAACTATACTCTGTTTCACCTTGTATCGTACCGCAGGAAAGGCTACAAGCGCGAGCTCCTTGCTCTAGCGGGCACATCTCGGCGGCACAAGCTCTCGTGCACCAAGGGCAGCTGCCAACGCTATGAGCTCGCGCTTCTAGCCTTCGCTGCGGTTCAACATAAGGTGAAACGAAGTGTATAAAATCGTGGTAGCGACACGTGCACCGCTCAAGGTGAAAAAAACAAAAAAGGCGGGCTGCGCGATTTTTTCCGGATAACTCGACTACAGCGCCGCCACGAAATTTCAATACACGCGCCCTCACGAGCTCCCGTTGCCGAGCCGCTCCGGTCCCAACACTACCCAAGTATTCTAGTACACTGTAACATTGCTAAGCATGTACACCCACGTGATATACAAGGGGTCACGTGATCTATCACGCGCACATCCGCTTCGCAGACATCGTCGCGTCGTTTGCAAAGCACGTGCCATCGCACGTCAATACGCACTGAACACACAAGCCGCGCTCAACGAGGCGATGGGCCTATCAGTAGGGTATCGAGCACCGAGCCGGCCGAGCGCGTCTCTTACGGCGCTGGCGCCACCCGTGCTCTCCCCGGAAAAGAAAACAGAACTAAAAAAAAAAAAAAAAAAAAAAAAACTGTACATGCTTGATGACGTCACAGACGTGCCGGGAGAAGGATTTTGGAGGAAGCGGAAATGCTGCCGGGCAGTGTTGTCTGGTCCGCACGTCTCATCCAAAACCAGCGGATTCGTGCTTGTCAAACTTTGACAGCGATTTTAATGAACTTCTAGGTGGAATTCTATCGTAATATTTGCCATGTGGGCTTTGTAGATGATAACAAAGAGAACTGTATTGTTTTGCACTACTGAAAAAGAAGCGGAGTTGCCCTTTAAAAGAGAGGGTGACGTCGCACCAGCAACTGAAAAGCAACTGAGGAGAAGGTGGCGCTGTGTGTGTGTGTGTGTGTGTGTGTGTGCGTGTGCGTGTGCGTGCGCGCGCGTGTGTGTGTGTGTGTGTGCGTGCGTGCGTGCGTGCGTGTGTGCGTGCGCGTTCGTTTGCGTGTGCGTGTGTGTTTATCGGTTGGGTTCGGGTTGGGTTCACGGCTTTCGGTCAAGGTCCGGTTCAGTTTTGGGGAGCAAAAATAAGTTAAAACCGGTTCGAACCGGTTTCGAACCACTAAATTGAAGATATATTTACCGACGAGACGAGTAACTAGGTAATGGTTTTCTTTTTATCGTTCGTACGTTCCACTTTTATTTTCAGGTACCAAAAATAAGAAATTGCCTTATATAATTTCAACGCAACAGTAAAAGAAAATCTAGATTAACATAGGAAAGTTCGTGCCTATACAAATCAACATCAGTTTGCTTACCTCATTCGCATATACTTACCTGAATTGAAAGGTTGGTCACGAAGTGTGGTAGGTCGCATAAAATAACCGTAATTGGCACAACTTTGCGTCGCAGTATTAAAAGTTGAATCGTAGCTGTGCTCCTGAACTAAAGAATAAACTACGGTGCAACAATCATAAAATGGGCGCATCTTCGCCATATATATAATGAAATATAGTTTCCGAAATACGTTTCACAAGATATATATATGACGACGCTACTGA
The DNA here is from genome assembly GCA_013358835.2 of Ixodes persulcatus. Lineage (NCBI taxonomy): Eukaryota > Metazoa > Arthropoda > Arachnida > Ixodida > Ixodidae > Ixodes > Ixodes persulcatus. The sequence goes on from JABSTQ010003390.1 coordinate 17,099, forward strand.
GCTAAAAGCAGTAATATTTTCGAAAAGTCACGAAAGTTTTAGCACAAGCCCTTTCAGTCTACCTTTTCTAGAAACATTGAGCGGAAATCACAACCCTTGTTTTCCTAAACAACATTGTTTACACTCAGCACCGTGATGTAGCGAAGAATCATGCAGAATAGGGTGCCTACATGTTTCCGCCGCTCCGCTGCTTAGGGTGGTGACAACATTTGTGATACCTGTTGCCGACAAACCAGTGTTGCCTGCCTCGTTACCATGGCAACCTCCGAAAAGGACGCGCGCATCTAAAAAAAGTTGCGCGCACACCTCGCTTCTGGAGCGAGCTTTTGCTGAAACTTTGCCGAGTCCTGTCAATCACTCTGAGGGCGCCACCAATGGCCGCTCAGAAACGCTCTCACGTGGCCTTTGAGGGGGGAGCGAGCTGTTTGAGAAGACCACTTCACTGCCGGTGTTGTAGCCGAGCCAAATCCGAAAAAACCGAAACCACGAACGATGGATACTGCCGGCGCTTCCGCAAGCACGACAAGCACCACTGAAGGAAAAGTGAGTAGCATATCGGAAAAAAATCCAGCGATGGACGAAGACAATTAGCGGAAGTTGGCGAGATTAGAATAGTGCTCATAGCGTTGTTGTCGAGACGATACCGCTGGATAAGAGACCATCGAGTAAACTGAAAGCAAGTTTGCTTTGTTTACAAGCGAACGTGAAACCATGTGCGCTCTCTGAAACAGTTGGCACAGTAAAATCGGGGCAGACATGGGCGCCGAGAAGTAACCAGATTGGGCACGTAGCGTTTCTATGAATATCATGTGCATTGATTGGAGACGACGACGACGACGATGACAGGAGGATGTGCCGGGTGACCGCGGCACTAGGTTCTGGCCCTGAACATGAATGCATGGGGGGTGGAAGCCGTCTACCTCGACTGGGCCACCCCCCTGGAGCCGCTGCCTTCACCGAAGCGAGTGACCGCACCGTCAGGCGCCAGGACTTCACCCTTAAGAATGTTTATCGGACGGCCCGCCGAGGGTCGCCTTGGCTCTTTGGCGGCCTGCTCGCCTGGGCTGTCACCGGACCTCCAGGACTCACGCGGCGGTTCGGAGGAGCGGGTCGTACTCATCATGCATGGCGTCTTCGTCACCGCCGTGCCGCCAGGACTTTCCCAGCCCCAACGCACGGTGGGGCCTGCGGACGCCACCCTGGAGAGCTTGCCAGGACACTTCTGCCAGCTGGACGGGGGACCGGCCCAGCGAGCAGCCCACTGGGAAGCACTGGGCCCTCATCGCCCGCAACATCGGCCCGCGCCCTCACCCGCGGGCTTTATTTCACATCGTCAGCACCTCTCTGTCATCTATACGTCGTCGACTTCCCCTTGTACATATCCTCTCATAATCATCATCAATAGACGTGGCACCGCGGGCCTCCATGGTACGGGCTGTCGCCTTTCGGCGGTGCCACGGCTCTCCTGAGCCAATAAAGATTATTATTATTATTATTATTATTATTATTATTATTATTATTATTATTATTATTATTATTATTATTATTATTATTATTATTATTATTATTATTATTATTATTATTATTATTATTATTATTATTATTATTATTATTATTATTATTATTATTATTATTATTATTATTTGGCAATGAATTGGCTGCGTACGGGCTCGGCGCTGGCACATGTCCTGCACGTACAGGTTGCCGCATCAATCGGCTTTGCGCACATGCGAGATCGCTCCAAGTAGTGCAGCATGTGAGAAAAAAAAAATTAAAGTGAATTGATTGCATAAAATGCGCAAAGCAGGTCCCCAGATAAATAGCGATCTGATTCGGAGCGCCACATTATGGTCGACACCGAAACTATTTTCGCGAGTCTAAACGTCATCGTTGTTGCACATGAAGCGGTACGTGTGAACGAACACATTTCGCGAAACTTGAGTGTCGCGAAACTGTTGCGCGCCTAAAAGATGCATCGTGTGAACAGACCTTAATACTCAAAAAAGGAGCGCTCGGTTGTTTTCTTATCTCTCGTCGAAATGTTTTTGTAGCATATCTCCTTTATCTCATTTCGTTGAGCGTATCTTTTTTCATCGCCCTGCGCGCGCTTCGTTGGCATTCCACTCATCCAAAGTTTTTCCGCTCGCGCCCGCATAATGGCCCCCCTGTATCTTTTTGCATCCACCATTTCCAATTAGTTCTTAACGTTTCTTATTTCCTCCTTGAACTCGCCGGGCCTTACATTAACTATGTTTCACGCAAGCTTTTTGCACTCATTTGAAGCGTTACATTTGTCATTTTCCCGTTTACTTATTTGTTTAACCATATTCATTAGTATTTACTGCCACAGTCTGTAGAGTTCGAAAAGGATACACTACGTGTTTCGCCTGTTCTTGACATTGAACTTTGGTTTGCCGTACGGCAATAATGTCAAGCTCATTGTCTGCGAACAACCGACTAAGTTGGTATGGCCGGCGTCTCCCCGCTAGCCTACGTACATTATTCGTGGCAACACGTAGGGCTGCTTCTAGCGTTATAGCCATACTGGAAAAGGAAAACCGCATGGTGTTTACCTTGGGTCACATGGCCGTCTGTTCTGCGTCGAAAGGTACTCGACCGTTCTTCGCACAAACACCGGTGGCCCAGTCTTGCCCTATGTCCTACATTCACGGTGGTGGGTTCCCAGACAACACCCGACATCCTCAGGACGTCCTCAAAAGGTACAAACGTCCTCACGGTTTTCAAGACGTCCTCAAGACATCCTGAGAACGTCAGTCGCTGGATTATCCTAGAAACGTCCTTCCGAGGACTTATTGAGGACGAAGGATTCAAAGTTAGAGGTAAATATATGTCCTCAATTTGATTGCGTTATTAAAAAAATAAATTAATGAAATGGCGGTAGTATACACAGATCATGTTTACTGCTAACCTAAATTTTACATACAAATTATTACACGTAGTTGTGTAAGTTTAGGACATATTTTAACTATAGTTTTGATCAAATAATTCTTTATTAAAACCAGGACGCACTACAATTATTATTAGTTTTGTATTTGCGCAGTATTTCGGAATTCAGTTCCATTGGCAACATTCATTCTAGGTGGCGCAAGCTACCGCCTACTACAAGGCGTACCGTTATTGCAATTATCCACCCATCCGAGAGACCCAAGCAAGCTAAGCCAAGCCAGGACAGAAACAGAAATAGCCTCGAGTAGGGAGCCTTCATGTGCGCACGGGGAAACAATGAGAGGAACAAAATGGCGGTAGAAGAGGGTGTGGGAAAGGGAAACAGGCAGTTGGCATCACTCTATGCGAAGCGCACATGAAGGCACCCTAGCCTCGAGGTTGATGAAGGCTTGATAATATGTATGCTTGGGCTAGTTGTTAATTCATGCTTGGATGGAACAGCGCAGATACAGTCACAATCACAGGCACACAAGAAGGAAAGACTCGCAGCGCTGACTAACAACTCAGTGATATATTTCTTCTTCCTCAAATCGTCATCTTCTTCTCCTTCACCGTTAATGAGAACATTTGAAATTTTTAAACACCAGAAACGAAATAGCCAATAAACATTAAAAAATAAATAATTCATAAATAAACAAATAACAATTAAAAAAACTATATTTTTTAAATTTAAAAATCAAATTTTTAAAGTTTATTTTTAATTTTAATTTATTAAAAAAAAATCATTTCTTAAATTTATTTTTTAATTTTTTTTGTTTTTTGTTTTGTTCATTTTTAGTTGTCATTTATTTATTTATTTATTATTTACTTTTTAATGTTTATTGGCTATTTGGTTTCTGGTGTTTAAAAATTTAAAATGTTCTCATTAACGGCGAAGGAGAAGAAGATGACGATTTGAGGAAGAAGAAATATATCACTGAGTTAGTGCTGCGAATCTGTATATCCGCGCTGTTCCATCCAAATTGATGATGGCAGCAATGCAAGGCAGTGACAAAGGTTAGTGTTTTTTTATATGTAGTACTTCTTCGAAATGGCGGAACGCAGTGAACGGCAATTTCGGAGGGAAAGATGCCGGCGCTTAAACGAATGCTTCGAGCTTATCAACTGTGCGAAAATAGACTCGGTAGCAAGGGCATCTTCCTCGCACGAACAGCAACCGCCACAACCATATCCTCGGCGGTGTGTTTTTTTCCTTAGTTCGATAAAGATGTGTGTGTGTGCCGTACCAACGTTTTCTGCTGTGTCTGTCATCACAAATCAATGTTTCAGGGGCAGTGAAAGCAAATGTTGTTGTGCAAACAAAGCTGACGTGGAGACCATCATCAAAGTGTGGCTGCGCCACGCTGGAGAGAAACTGAAAAAGCTGCAGTCAAAAGCCGGAGATGTTCGACATGATGGTAAGTTTCTCACATTACCTGTTTTATTATGAATGCTTTTGGAATTGATTTTTTTTCTAGATCCTGCTGACTATTCGGACTAGTGCTGGCCAAGATGCGAAGTCAGACTGCATGACTGGTGCAGACATTGAAAAAAGTCGTGTATAACATTTGCTCTCCAATAAAGTATTTCTTGAACAGTTACCTTTGTTTGCAATATTGAAAGGCATGATCATGCTCATAGTTACAGGCTAAGAACATGGGGCAAGGAAAGACGCAGAGGAGAAAGCAGACGGGATGCTGGAGGGGAGAGGTTTTCTTCTCTCCTCTTCAGCATTCCGTCAGCTTTTTTCCCTCTTTCCCTTGCCCTATGTTCTTCCTCTCACTGACTAGTATCTAGAATTAGTGTGTGAATTTCACTTTAAAATTGTACACAACAATGAATTTCTTTCTGCAGGCATGTTCAGGTTCAAAATTCAGTTGGAGAAAACTTAGAAACAATAAAAAATGAAAGCATCCTAAAGGCCCGTTCCCACTCTTGCAACCGAGTGCGACCGAGGGAGACAAGACCGGTTTTTAAGCCTGTTACGACGTCTTAGAACCAGCTCCGCAGCAGCGCATCCTGTCCTAAGACTTCGCAAGAGGCTTAAAAACCGGTCTGGTCTCTCTCGGTCTTACTCGGTTGCATATGTGTGAACGGCACTTAACAGCTCAGTGAACAGCTACACCTGCAGTGCATTGTCCTAAAAATGTACTAGAAAAATCCTTGGCTGCCCTCCTGAGGACGTTCTGAGGATGTCCTGAGGCCGGACAATAGGACGTTTTTAGGATGCTTCCAGGATCATTTGAGGACATCCTCAGGACATCATAATGTCCTCAAAAGGTTGTCCTGAGGACATCCTGGGGATGTCCAAGTGTTGTCTGGGTTGGTTTCCTTCATGTTGTCCCCCAAAAGTGTTCGTCTTTTTTCCAGCGCGCCTTCGTCCAGGCGCCGCCTTAAAAGGCGGCTCGTCCCGGCCCTCTACAGCAGAGTCCGCACTGGCGTCGTCCCTACACCTCTCTGAGGCAAGGCCACCCGCAAGAACCTCGGCATCACCCATAGGCACATCTTCGTTCTCCTCGGGAACGTCGACGTGGGCCTTGGTTTCCGTGGTGCTCGGCGCAGGACTTTCTGCTGGTGAAGGATCGCCCACCTCCGCGATCCGCAACTCCTCTGCCTTTGGCGCCTCGACACCTAAGCTCAACGCTCCGGCGCCTCCAGGCACACCTGTGGTCGTCACCGCAGGACTGGTTTTGACGTTGTTCAAACCCCTCGCGGCCTCCTCGGCTTCCGCTTCGTCAATGAAGAGTTTTACTTTCTCGTCATTGCCCGGGGCCGCGGCCAGCGCTTACGTCCGAACGGATTCGCCACTCTCGTGTCCGAACCGTCGGCAGACGCTGCACCTGGGGGCCCGACACTCCTTTCGAATGTGACCCGTCCGGTTGCAGCGTAAACAGAGAGGCGCCCTGCCAGGCACCACGCCGAGGGCCATCTCGCTTGCAATGGACCTCTTGGCGAATATGTGCTGCGAATCGGTTCGAGACTAGGTGACTGGAAAACAACGCGCGCCCAAGGCCTCTCCCACCCGTTCCACACCCAAAACGTCAGCTACATCCTGTTCACCCATTGAGGCGATGTGACCGAGATACGGCTCCCCCAAGCTCACCTTTTTCCCCATCGTGCGTAATCTTCCGCCCCGAGGTCGACACAACGAAACCGCTCAAAGGCGAGAAATGCAAGATGGCGGATTGTTTGGAACTAGATACTCTCGAACCCAGGCGCATGAAATACTCCGCGCATGCGCCCCGCGTATTTCTACAAAAGGTCCATTCTCAGCTGGTGCGGGATGTGGTCATACGGTGGCACCTCTCTTCAACCCCATGACCGCCGTAAGCGCCATGGTGCCGATGCTGGTGCAACCGTCGACACGCCATTTTTCCCTGGCCACTTCGGTGACAGTCGCGCGTATGGCGCCAGGGCCGCTTTGACTTCGTCATCCGCGACGCTGAATAACATCCAGTGGAGCTTGATCCTGACATCCTGGTTGCTCGGGTCGACGAGGATGCACCGTCAGCTCGGGCGTCGAGAACATTTTATTCTTTGCCTCGGCACTCTTGAAAGTCCCCCCCCCCCCCCCCCCCTGCCATACATGATTCATTTGATATGTCCCTAGGGCAATGACATCGGCCAGCAGGAACTGGCGACACAGTTCGTCTAAAAAATCCTTGACGTGATATGGCCGCGCCTTCACGTCAGCATGCAGGAAGACAGTAGAGAGTTTTAGTACGTTTTTGCTTTCTCGCTCCGCTCCATGGAAAGCGGAGTCGCCATCGCGCATGCGCGACCCGCTCTCGGGTTTGAGCGTGAAGCGTCAGCTCCGCTTTCCTCGCCATTTTAGGAAGCTCGTTCCACTCTCAGGAACGCTTCAGTAGATAGTGTTTTTCTGAAACAGAATCCACGATTTGTAAAATAGTGCGCGCCGCCTATCGCGCAACGCCAGAAACTTCAACATTTTGGGTGCGAGGCTGGAAAGTGGTTGGAATACAACTAGGCTTCGCGATGCATGGTTTGGCTTGAGGTGTGGGGCGTAAAGCTCGTGCACGCAGTCTGTTCAACGTTGCCTCGAGACCCTGATTGAATATTGTGGAAAATTCCCCAGGAGCGTACAAAATCGACGTACCCGTGACAAAATTCGCGCTACAGATCCGGCTGTTGCTCGTTCGGCTGCCATGGTGAGTCGTCCGTGTTCCTTCTCCTTACGGCAGCTATCCAAGCCTCTCTCTTCGCAGGATACAGAATGGCTGACGGAAATCTAAAAAAAAAACAACAACTTGGAGTTCTCTTTACCGTAAAAGTAACTCGCGCAACCGTAAGCAACACATTGCGTCGGCATGGCGACAAACAAATCGACTCGCGAGCTCTCTTCGTCCTCGCTTCCGCGCTTCTGTCGTAGCCTAGGGATAGCCTGCACGCCCATTTGTTTTCCAACCAAACAGGGGGCGCGAGCAACACGCTCTGCTCGCGCATGCGTTTGTGCTTTTTTGCAAATCGTGAATTCGAAATGGGTGCTCGCCACTTGAAAGCATTCTTGGGAGCGCGTGACCGTTATGAATCTCGCTGCACTAAGATGGCTGCGCAGACTTCGTTTGAAACGGCGTCCTCAAGAAAACGTTTCACGGTGGTCGAGAACCTCTGGCTGCTTCGGGAAATTGCTGGTCGCAATCATTTCACGGCCCCTGAACGGTGGGAACAGGTGCTGCCTTGTCTAAGCCAGAGGGCTCGATTTTTCTATGCGAGCAGTCGGCAAACGGACATATATTTTGTTAGGTTGCTTTAGGCAGCAAGACAGTGCAAATTAGCGAAAATGAGTGCTCCATTTATATCTCTACTTTTTTGGTTTTCTCAACAAAATGAGTTTTTTCTTCTTCGTATGCTTCGGTTTGTGATAGGGTAACTTGGTGTTTATGTACAGGGTGTCACAAAAGAAAATTTACACGGTCTTTTTTACCGCAAAAATAAACTAGGCATCGCCGAACGCTCATTCTCCGCCCAAAGGTAGCGCTAGAGGTCACAACCAGATGCCAAAGTTTCAGCCCGATCCGATAACTTAATCAAAAGTTATAACTGATTTTCTGAAAACTTCAATGGGAAAATGGCATCCGACGGAGTTTCCGAACACGTGAGGCTCAATGGCACCAGAAACCGAAAACGGGCAAAAATGGGCTCCATTTTCCCATTGAAATTTTCAGAAAATCACTTATAACTTTTTACAAAGTTATGGGATCGGTCTGAAACTTTGGCATCTGGTTGTCACGTCTAGCTCTACCTTTGGGCGGAGAATGAGCGTTCGGCGATGTCTAGTTTATTTTTGGGGTAAAAAAGACCGTGTAAATTTTCTTTTGTGACACCCTGTACACTGCGCGACACCATTAGCGGGAACAATGAATATCCTGTTTCAATTTTTCACCTTAAATTCGAGGGGCTGGCATCAACCAATTGGTGTAGAATAAACCGCTCGTTTGGGGCACTAATCTGAGCGACAAAATTTCAGCTCTCTCAATAGCTGTCAAAGAAATAAACTGCAAATAAAAGCGATTTTATCGTGTTCGTATTAACAGTGGAGCGCAGTGTATGTGTCTGCCTTGGGGATGACAGGAAACCATTTTTATTGGTTGCACTTCATTTCTTTTGTATGTTTTTGAAAGTGCGTTTTTCAGCTCGAGCTCCTGCCTAGTTTCAGCCTCGCTTCTGCTACGGTGTTTTCTTGCAACAGAAGGCCACGCAACACAGGCTACTTTTACAGCGCTGAAATCAACAGCAACACTGTAATTTGATTAGATGCAATATTCACACGCATATCTGAGAAGTAAAATGGTAGTCGTTAGTAAATGTTGTTTTATTAAAATATTTCTAGATGCATTTCCGCCTAGTTGGACAAGTATTTCGCTCAGTGCAAAAGCTTGGATATGATTCGCTATGATCAATTTACGCATTATAATATTGAGTCAAACAAAAAAAAAGAAAACAAGACATGTTTGACCCTCTTCATTATGCCCATGGTCTTCGTAGGGTTCGTCCCGCTGACAAATCATGCCGTCTTCGCACATCACTGCCTGGTACTTCACGACAAGCATCATCTTGTGGCCAGAAAAGTATGGCTTCTGATTCTTTGATGGACGGCATATGGGCGTGCTGTGCGGTCAACGAGACCCCAACAGTTGTCCAGGGGTGCTTCCTTGTCTTTGACGGCCTACTAAAAAGAACAAAAAGGCGCTCTTACAACACGGCAGTATTTATACACTACCAAAACATGTGATATGTGACTTGTTACTCATATAAGATAAAGCGTGTTTGCACGGTAGGGATGTAAGAAAATGCGTATCGTAAAGTAAAAAAGATTTAGTTGTTCCTTAATTCCGCTAAACTCTGAGGCCGTCAAACTGCGCATGCGAGGCCCGCTACGCTGGAATTTAAAACGAAACTCCTGAAAAGCTTTCTAATCTACCGTTATCGCTTTGAAGTCTAGCGTTGTGCTTGCTAAATTTCGCATTGTTTATGCCTATCTGGTTTTCACCAGACAAAAACTTGACGTGGAATATCCTTTCGACCGTTTTTGGTAACTCTTTTCAAAACACCGCCGGGTAACATATTCGGCCGCCATATTTTGGGCATCGCTTTTAGTGCGAGACTTGTGACTAGAACCGAGTTCATATCCAGCATTAACGCAGCATTCGTGTCTAATACATTAAGACTCGCATCCGCGACAAACAATGACTCAGCTCTCTTGTTCCCTAGAGGCTTGTCCAAAATAAGGCGGCCTCGAAAAATAGTGGCAGCATGGCATGCACTTTTAAAAAGGCTGCATTCAAGTCTCTAATATTTTCTGAATCTACTAAGGAAGTCCAAGACGAACATTTCCGGAGGAAAGTTAAACAATTTAAACATTTCGCGCGAATGTGAATAAATAAAGTTGAGAGAAACGGTTTCTTTGGTGCGGCTTGCGAGCACTGTGCTCTACAGGAGGGCGCGTGCACAGGTATTTTATTTATTTATTTACAGAGTTCCTACATCGCCTCGAGGGCATTATTGTAGGAGGGGCAGGAAATAACACACATACATAAAAAACACAAAGTGATCACTTGTCCGCACAGATTAGATATACAGCCGAGAAAAAAATACACTGTTGTCCAAGGTGCTCACCACATCATCAGGCAGCAAGTTCCACTCTCTAATTGTCTTTACAAAAAAAGAATGACAGAAGCTGTTTGTTTTATAGGAATATTCAAAAACTTTTCTAGAGTTATCACACCTAGCTGAAACATACGTTGGCCCCAAAAGATACTCATTCTTATTAATACCAGTATTATTATAATAAATGCGATGGAAAAACTTCAATCTTAATTTTTGCCTTCGAATGCTCAAGGGCTCCCATCCCAGCATGGTTTTAACCTCTGTCATACTAGCGTATGGATCGTAGTTGTTACTAACAAATCGCGCTGCTTGATTTTGAAGTTTCTCTAATCTATCGATCAGATACTGCTGGTAGGGATCCCATATAACGCACGCATAATCAAGCACTTGACCTTACGTGCAAGAAGTAAAGAGTTTCTTTTACGTCTCGGGACGCGTGTTTGAAATTTCTACGGATAAAAAACAACATTTTACTGGCCTTATTAATTGTGTAGTCAATATGTTTATTCCATTTAAGTGATTGGTGAAAATAAACGCCAAGATATTTACATTCACAGACATTACCGATTGTCAGGTTTTTGATAGTATAACTTGTAAAAAATTTAGAGACGTTTCTAGCAAAATTAATGAGGTTACATTTTCCAATATTTAGGCTCATGTTCCATTGGTTACACCAGTATGCTACCTTATCTAGATCGCTCTGTAGGATCTCGATGTCTCTCGTCGAATTTATTTCCCTGTAAATAACGCAATCGTCAGCAAAAAGTTTTATTGTCGACTGAATATTTTGTACAATGTCGTTAACGTAAATTAAAAATAGTAACGGTCCAAGAACACTACCCTGGGGGACCCCTGAAGTCACGGAAACGACTGAGGATTTACTTCCATTTAAGACAACACATTGCTCACGGTCACTTAAGTAATTTCGTATACAATTTAGTACCTTACTATTAATATTTATAGAGGCTAGTTTTATCAGTAGAAGGTTGTGTGGTACCGTGTCGAAAGCTTTGCTGAAATCTAGAAAGACTGCGTCTACTTGCGTATTTTTGTCATTTGCTTTTAATAGGTAATGCTGGAACTCTGCTAACTGCGTGTTGCATGAAAATCCACTCCGAAAGCCATGCTGGGATGGAGTAAAAAAGTTAGAGCTATCAAGATATTTGAACATTGCGCTATATAAAATATGCTCAAAAAGCTTAGAGCAAACTGACGTTAGTGATATAGGCCTATAATTTTCTACAAGTTTCTTATCTCCGGATTTAAAGACAGGAATCACATTCGCCGTTTTCCAATCTAATTGGGACCAACCCTGTCTCAAGTATCGTTTTAAATATAGTAGACAAGTACTGGGATACAATCTCGGAACACTTAATGAGAATAACAGGTGATATACCATCAGGGCCAGTAGCCTTTGACTGATCTAGGCCGCGCAAAAGAGAGGCAATACCATGAACATCAATATCAATATCCGCCATCATGCCAGTAAAACAACTATTCGGTGACTCCACCACATACCCAGAGAATCCCGGAGAAAATACCGATTTAAAGTAGGAATTGAAGCATTCTGCCTTCTCCACATTTTCCTTTAACATTTGGCCGTCAACATTAAGAACTGGGATAGAAATATCGTCTTTCCTGCATGTCTTCACATATTTCCAGAATACCTTTGGGTTTCGTTTAAGATCGCAGTTTAGCCTGGTAAAAAATGACTGCTTAGCTAACTTTATTTTTACTTTTAATTGATTATTAATATATTTTAACCCTTGCAAATTAAGGACAGAGTTATCTTTACAACGTTTTTTGTAAGCCCGCCTTGCTTTCCCCAGTAGTTTCCGTATTTCGGCATTAAACCAAGGTTTTTGTTTACGCCTTTGCCGCAAAGTTCTTGAAGGTACAAAAGCCTCAACTAAATCCAATATTTTATTGCGAAACAAAATCCAAATCTCCTCTGTTGTACAAGACTCAGATAAACATGAAAAAGTTAGAAAATATGTCTGTAATGCATTATTGATGGCGTCAAAATTACCCTTTTCATAGATGAGTACTCTGCGTGGCTCTTGTTTCTGTTCAGGTACGCCTGATACATTCAACTCGGTAATAACAACATCGTGATCACTTATTCCAGGATATACCTGGGCGCTAGAAACAATATTTGGGTCATTGCATAAGACGAGATCTAAAACTGCCGTCAGTCGAGTCGGCTCCATGACATACTGAATCAGACCAAATGTATCTATCAATTCTGTGAACATAGAATAAACACGCGATTTGCTTCTTGCCGTCGTCCCAGTTAACCACGAAAAGTCTGGCAAATTAAAATCGCCTCCCAGAAAGACGGTGTCTGGTATCACTGATAACATATCTGAGAGTAAAGAAATGCTTGTTTCATTTCCGTCTGGCGGACGGTAGATAGTTCCAAACACCACAGTCATCCCTTTGGGAAAACGAACGCGACACCACACCGACTCAGAGTCATTCTCAAATTTAACTGCACAGCTACTCCACCAAGATGAAACCAGCAAAAAGACTCCTCCTCCGTGTCGATGTCTGTCTTTACGATATACCGTAAATCCCGGCGGAAAAACCTCAGTGTCAGAGACCGTATCGTCCAACCAAGATTCGGTCCCCATAACAATCTGTGGATTCAAAGTCATTATTAAAGATGCAAGCTCATCAACTTTATTCATGATGCTACGGCAGTTCACAACCAGAACCGTAGGTTTCTCTGGCATATCAACAATGTCATCTTTGCTTGGTCTGTTGATAGGAGGTAGGTGTCGTCATTCTGCTACGATCTCGGAATTAGTCGGACGATGCAGGACTGGTTGACACGTGTCGCTGTCCCAGATAAACGTCTGCCCATTTATTACTAACTTATCATAGTTCAAATAGACCCGGTTTTCTTTATTTTGCCTTTTCTCTTTTGCGTAGTTCCAGAGTTGCCGCCGTTTTTCTTGAACTAGGGGACTGAAGTCTTCCGAGACGCTGATCGGGGTATTTTTAAACCTAAATGCATTTCGCCTCACATTTTCTCTGGCTTTCCAGCCAGCGAAAATGCGCAACGATAGGCCGATTTTTTCCATCTTTAAATGCTCCCACCCGGTGGGCTCTTTCGATCTCAACATTGTCGATAGATAACGTTTCTTTACAGATATCCCTTATTAGTTTCTCAGATTCTTCCCATGTCTCTTTTCTGGAGTTGTCGGGAACACCAAAAAATACTAAGTTTGATCGTCGACTTCTATTTTCAAGGTCGTCTAATTTGGCTTCAAGTTTAAACTCACTTTCTTCAACATGTGCCACGAGTCTTTCTAGTACCTTTGTCTTTGAAATTACGCCATCAATCTTATTCTCAAGATCAGCTTGCCTTTTTTCTATGCCTGTTAGCTTTGCCAAAACAGTTGCTTGTCCAGACTGCAATTCTAAAAGTATGGTTTCAATTTTTCCCAACTGTTCAGCTTCAGCCTTAGACATGGGACCGGGGTTTGATTCCACGTCCCCAGCCAGGAGGAGCAATGCTTCCGTGAACAAAAGACAGGAGTCGAAGAACAGGAATGTTAACCCATCAATCACCCCGACACCAAAAAGATAAGAACACCAGTGCAGCATGCGTTTGTTGATAGGGCACGACACTCTCACAAGCAGTAGATTACTTGTTCGATAGCATTTAGAGCATTTCAAGTAACCAACCTGATACATGAAGCAACGTGAGTACGGGCCGAAAAGAGTGCCGTGCCCCAGTGGTGCCGGACGAGGTAGCTCCCTTTTGTGGCTGTGGTGGGGCGGATCCGGAAGTGTCCCTCGGAGCCTAGCCATCTGCCGGTCTTCAAGGAAACCCAGAAAAGTTTCTGTAGCCTCCGCTGGCTCGAAAGGGCTGCCGGTTGACATTGTCGCGAAATCCGGATAGTGGCGTCCATGGCTCCGAGATGGGAAACGCCGCCGCCCCGTCGAAGTTCGCCGCGACAGCAAGGATCCCGGCGAGCACCTGATACATGAAGCAACGTGAGTACGGGCCGAAAAGAGTGCCGTGCCCCAGTGGTGCCGGACGAGGTAGCTCCCTTTTGTGGCTGTGGTGGGGCGGATCCGGAAGTGTCCCTCGGAGCCTAGCCATCTGCCGGTCTTCAAGGAAACCCAGAAAAGTTTCTGTAGCCTCCGCTGGCTCGAAAGGGCTGCCGGTTGACATTGTCGCGAATCCGGATAGTAGCGTCCATGGCTCCGAGATGGGAAACGCCGCCGCCCCGTCGAAGTTCGCCGCGACAGCAAGGATCCCGGCGAGCACCTGATACATGAAGCAACGTGAGTACGGGCCGAAAAGAGTGCCGTGCCCCAGTGGTGCCGGACGAGGTAGCTCCCTTTTGTGGCTGTGGTGGGGCGGATCCGGAAGTGTCCCTCGGAGCCTAGCCATCTGCCGGTCTTCAAGGAAACCCAGAAAAGTTTCTGTAGCCTCCGCTGGCTCGAAAGGGCTGCCGGTTGACATTGTCGCGAATCCGGATAGTGGCGTCCATGGCTCCGAGATGGGAAACGCCGCCGCCCCGTCGAAGTTCGCCGCGACAGCAAGGATCCCGGCGAGCACCTGATACATGAAGCAACGTGAGTACGGGCCGAAAAGAGTGCCGTGCCTCTTTACAGGAGGGCGCGTGCACAGGTATTAGCCCCGTGCGCGACCGAAAGCGTCGCTGTGGTCGGCCTTCCACGATTGGCCGAACGCTGACTATGACGTCGGAAAGGGGATTTATATCGACGGAAATAAGAGGAATGAAAGAACTTTAATTTTGACGGTGTTGGCAGTGTTCCTTTGAGAGCGCAATGATTTCAAGCTTCCACCATGCTAATAACAAACACCATCGAACTTGTTGTTTGCAAGGTAATGACGTCACAAGGGGGAACCACAGGAGGGCGCCACCAAAACTTCTCGCCGCTAATAATCGGCGTTCAAGCACGCACTCCCGTACATCTGACTGCATTAGCGGCGAGATGTTTCGGTGGCGCCCTCGTTCGGTTACCTTTCGTGACGTCATTACCTTGGGAACAACAAGTTCGATGGTGTTTGTAATGGGCATGGTGGAAGCCTGAAATCATAGCGCTCTCAAAGTAACACTGCCAACACCGTCATAATTGAAGTTCTTACATTCCTCTTATTTCCGTCGATGAGACATCCTTTGCTGACGTCATAGTCAGCATTCGGCCAATTGTGGTGGGCCGACCACAGCGACGCTTTCGTTCGCTCACGTCGCCAATAGCCATAGAAGGTCTACAAAAAAGCGAGGACTTTTCAGACACCGTGCTGGTAGCAAAGTGATATTCGTTTCCTTCGTTTGATTATGCTCTTTTTTTTTTTGTTACATAAAACTCAAATGGAATGGTTTACTTTTCACGCGTGGGGCGTACGCTTTACTTCTTGATTCGGCCTCTTTCAGGCTGAGGTCACGGTGAAAAACATCGAGTAAGAGCAGCCATCTTGATATCTAAGCGATCACGCTAAGGACGTTCGCTCTGCAACTTGCGAAGCGAAGCGCACGCTCACTCCGCTAACTATAGGTTCCAACTCAGAGCGGGCCACGCATGCGCGGTGGGGACGATGCTTCTTGCAGAGCGTAAAGTAGAGCATAAAGGGCTGATAAAAGTGACCTTCTAAAACTCGTAGATTACAAACGCGCTCGCCGTGACTTTTCCAGACACTGCCCATGTACATCTTGCTGTTTTTTCGTGCCGAAACAAACGTAGTAAAGACGTAAATCATTGGCGTATGAAAAAGAGTAACTTTTTACCAGACAAAGCAGCTCTGCTAGAAACAATGGAAAAGCGATATTTACACAAACCATGCAGGCTCTCACCTGTGAGCACAGCTCCAGTTTGTCGAGGGTCAACCACCTATGTTTGTTCATGTGAGCGAGCAGGTGGCCGAACCTCTCGTTGATGTGACCCACGATGAGGTTCACAATACTGGAAAACACCGATGAGTTCCGTCCAAACGCCCATTCAAGTTCGAACAGACGGTTGGGATAGGCCAGTCGACAATTAGAACCGTGCAAATCGTATCGCCAGTTCGGCAACACCCTGCATGCGCCGATCTGTCGGGTGCTGGGATTTGGAGGCCCGCTTGCGGAGCAGCCAGGTCCTTCTGGAAGTGGGATTGCTTCCTAAAGGATTTTTCTTCTACGTTGGTAATGTCGAGTAGACCGCATTCGGAAAGGTAGCGTCGGCACTTGATGGCATGTGTGATAAAAATCATAGATTCGAGTCGAAGTCCCCTTCCTTGAGAACAGCGGTGATTCATCGCACAGGTGCCTTGCTCTACTCTGTTTCACCTTATGTTGTACCGAAGCGAAGGCTAGACGCGCGAGCTCATAGCGTTGGCAGCTGCTAATAATGCACGAGAGCTTGTGCCGCCGAGATATGCCCCAGGGCAAGGAGCTCGCGCTTGTAGCCTTCGCTGCGGTACAACATATAAGGTGAAACAGAGTATAGCCTTGTGCAACACTGTACTCGTACTTCGCAAAAGGGTGTACTCGCAATGCGCAAACTTCGCCCTTTTCTTTCATTTTTCTACTTCGAATACGTAAATTCGTTTCATTTTTAATTCGAGTGGAGCAGAAGCTACAAGACCGAGTGCCGGCCTTTCAGCGTCCTTGACCAGCACGCGCGCTCGTGCAGTGCAAGTACCGTTTAGAGCAACGGCTCTGGCTTATACCTTCGGAACACTGTACCTTCGGCTTCACTCGCACACAAGGTGGAACGATTATATTTATATTTTATAGCTTAATATTCTTCGGGGGTGTGCCAACTCTTTTGTGTTTATTATTTTCGCCTTCGTTTTTATTACCTCTACAATCATGCCCCCTTTCACTCTCTTGATGTTAACGTTTAGTTGTTCTGTCTTACCAGTACAATAAAGGTCCACTTGTGGGGCTACGCAAGCGAATTTTTTGAACGCTCTCGAAGCGCTCTTACGCTGAAGAAAAACGGTCTATTAAAACGCGTTTTTGGACCTCAGCTTTCCAGTCCGGTGAAGCGGGCCGCGCATGCGCAGTTTGGCCCCCTCAGTGCGGAGCGGAAAATGGAAACGGTCTACTAAAACTCTCTAGTATTTAAAATGGCTGACCCGGTGGGCAGTGATTGCAGCATGAAGGCCTGTTCACACATACAGCGGAGCGCTAAGTTAGCGCTACGTGAGCGCTCGAAGGAGCGCTCATGTGGCACTTCCTGACTTTGGAGCGCCTGACTTTGTTCTAATATAGCGCGTGATTAGCGCTTTAGTAGCGTCTTGTTAGCGGTCCAGTAGCGCCTTGTTAGCGCTCCAGTACCGCCTTGTTAGCGCTTCTTGTACCGCGATGCTGCGGATTAGCGCGTGCACTGCGGTTCCGGTTTCAGTGGTTGGGTGTGCACAACGAAGTAGAGGTGCACAACGAAGTACAGCGATAAACCGTGGTTCCGGTCTGCACTCGAGAGTGACCCCCATAAGGCCGCTGCCATTGTACGCAAATTTGACCACTCGTCACGTGAACTAACTAAATACGTGACATCATAGGCAAGATGGCAGCGCCCAGGCAGCGGCTGGCCCCAGCTGGGCCGGAGCATTGGCCGGAGCTTGTCGGATGCTTTGTTCGTTGTCGTTCGTCTCTGCGAGTTGGTTTCAGACACGGAAATCGTCATATGAGACTGCTCGAAAGCAACTTCAGAGTTCAGCGTGGTGTCTGACGTAGGTATAACGTGAAAATACGGAGGAACCTTGTGCATTTCGCTGGTGACCGACGGGGATATTGCCACGAAAGAGACGATCGGCCCTACGTTGCACAGACCTCTGATTGATTTGGAAACCGCTAGGATAAATTTGAGGCGACGTTTCTGTGCTCTCGTTGACCATCAGAATCTTCGAGGTCTGCAGTGAAGCGTGTGCATTATATTTGGATACATAGTTTGGTGACGGTAATTGCGTGAGTCATGCTTGTCAGTGTGAAATCGTGGTTCCACTTCGTTCCAATGACCGAAGGCTCACTGTGGTTGTGCGGCGCATCGGAGAGCTGCCTTGAAGCTGGTAGTCCCCGTGCCGTGCTAAATGATGCTGTGCTGCTTCCCAAAGTGTTCCGGTTGTAAACTTTTCCCACAAGTAAGCGACCCATTTATAGCTAGTATCCGGCGGCGCGACTCTCGTGCGAAGTCCAACCGCCGAGCGAGGCACCGCGGCCGCTCCCACGGATCAAGTTACACGGACAGGCTGTTACCAGGCGGGGCCGTTATGCCTGTGTGGCGACGGTAAACAGAAACTCAACCTGTGTGGCGACAGAAGAACTGAACCTCAGCCTGTGTGGCGACAGAAGAACGAAACCTCAGCCTGTGTGGCGTACAGAAGAACGGAACCTCAGCCTGTGTGGCAACAGAAAAACAGAAACCTCAGCATGTGTGGCGACGGTGAACGTGAACTCAGCCTGTGTGGCCACCCCAATCGCACTAAGTATTAAACGTCACCTTTATCTTCTTTTTACCAATGTGAGTCTTCTCTCTTCAACCTTCCGATCTGGAGCAAGACCAAGGAAAGCTAACACGGTGTAGACGTGCACTTTCACGGAGCACAGATGTTGCAGTTGGTATTGATTCCGCTGGTCTGTCGCACATTTCGTCGACACAAAAGTTCCATCAACACTCGTTACGCGAATCGCAAGCCGTATGAACATTTCCTTGCGCGTGTTACCTACCCAGTCCGCCCGTTCACGCCGCTTTGCGACGACAGTGTGCAGCAGACCATTACCAGAAAAGTGGTCCCGCATCCATTTCAGTTCAGTTCGTCCAAGGCAGTCGCCAAATCCCCGAAGGAGATGATTTATTCGGACAGGATGCCACTAAAGCAATGCAGCTTCTTTAGTGGTCAGGATAGACTCTCTTCTGCAGTTTTGTTATATTGTCACTTGCTTGCTCCAGTCCTATCTTCTATCAATATTTACTATTCTGGAAAGTTCCAGGCCATGCTCAGCTGCCATCGTATTTTCTGGTGGAGGTGCTGGGTACTTTACCCATAGCTTTTGACTATGTGTGCAGCTTGGCGGCTCCTCAGCCGAGTTGCCCGATAACGGGACACGGGTGGCGGACTATCCCGCGTCTTAAACCCCCAGCGAGCCGTGAACCAAGTCCTATCGCGAGCCCGGTAGAAAAACCGCAAGACGAGCGAGTACCACAAGGACGAACCTCGGAAATACACCACGAAGAACCTGAAATCCGAGTCAGACGCTGCTACCAGCAAGAACCTACCGGAAATTCGGCCTTTTGCCAGAAAAACCGAAGCTGACTAAGCCAACAATGACAAACCTGTAGCAGCAAACCGCGTCCACTTCCACGATTGTTTGCATGCCCGTCGCACCTCCCACTCCGACGCCCTTTCACGCAAGGTGTATGAAGACGTCGAAGGCTGCATTGAACAATATGACCGTGTCGCCCACCACAGTGGGTGGAAAGACAACCAGCTCCTGCAGAACCTATACTTCTCGTGAAAGAAACTGTCAGGCACTGGTTTGAGAACCACGAATCCTCCTTAACGTCGTGGGAAGTTTGCAAGATCGAGCTGAAGTGCACGGCCATCAGCCAACATTGACGAGAGAGAGCCGAATTACTGATTCTGTGCAGGACATGGCCCCAACAAGAGCGTCGCCGCCTTCGTGGAGGATGTTTTGTGCCTGATCGAGAAACCACGCCAACCCTGGTGCTACAGAAGACGAGAAGCTGAGAATCCCATGCCCCTCATGTGAGGGACAACACCTTCGGCAGCCTTGTCCGCAAACCCCCGAACAACAGTCGAAGGGTTCGTATCACCGAGGCTTCCAGCATTGAATGTACACTGCAAGCCCGAGCCTGTCACTATCAACAACTACCCAGCTTCTCGACACTCGAGTCGTCCAGCTGCAACTTCGACGCCTGCCTGCCAGGCATCCGCGACATCCACGACGTTGTCCGGGAGGAGATCAGGAAGCTACTTCCTGCCATCAGTTGCCCGGCTTTTTGATTGCCAAGATTGGTTCGGAACAAGTTCGACAGGCATTTCAACCGGAGACTTCTTCGAGCGTAGCAGCATCTGACGAACCGAGGGCGAGTTATGCCACAAAGTCACGACGACCGCCACCAACTACCCGTTAGTATTCAGTGCCAATTCAACCAGACACCCCAAAGCCTAAGCATTCTCGACATTGGGAAGAACCAGCGTAGGTTCGCACAGAACAAAGCGCACCGAGGAAAACGGAGGAGCTGCGAATGGTCGACCGAAAACCACTCCGCTACCCCTGCATGAGGCCGACCATGTCTACCAGAGCTGCCCGTACCAATGAATTCGCCTGCGAGGGTTCGTGCCGAATGACCCTCGATCACCTCTCGAGGAGCGACCACGGGACATTGAGGATTATCTTCAGCGGCCTTTGTCCCTGATGCCGACATTACCCCGAAGCTCCTGATGTCCATCACCTCCACGGGAGGTAAGCACAACAAAGCAGGTGAGCGGCAATACAATGACAGTTGATTTGGTGTCGGTTGTCGTCCAAGGACAGTACCTAATAATTTGCTGACACCCATTATTTGTGTCCACTCCACGAAGCACACAATTTCCAACTTTGAGGTAGAATGCCGCTGAGTGACTTAAAGAAATAGAATGGTTGGTTGTTCTCAAAAGTGGACACCAAGCATCACCCGACTTCAATTTGCCACACGAGACTTGCACAAGTTGCACTGGTCCCGGGATGCAGAAAAAATCGCCATTACGAAATGGAAGTGACATAGCTTGGATAGAAAACAAAAGCTGTTGCCTGTTGCCAACCATCGATCAAGCCAACGGTACAGCAAAAGGCACAGCCACGTAAGCAATACATGCCGAGCTTGCTGCATTGACGCAGAAAACTATCAGGAAAATTTGCGATTAGAAGCCAGCTCTGCAGCTTCAGTGCATCTAATGTTAGTGGCCGCACATAACGTATGATTACAAGACGGCATCTGTCGGTCAAAGTTGCCACTCCTCCAAACTGAACACCGACGTGCCAGGAGCGTCATCCGACAACAAGGCGCACAGGTACTATACGACTGAACGCCTGACACGAGACTGTTGCAAAAAGAACTCGTTATGGAACCATTTGCGAAGAACCAATAATTATGCAATCAAGTGGAAATAAACATGTTCGATACACTAACCAAATAAACATATTTCCGCTCGCCTTTACGCCTTCAGAGTTTCTACACAAAAAAAAAATGTGTTCACCGCACGTACTGGAACTTTTGAGGACACTCGCATCTGGCCCCTCAATATTAATTGATGGGACAAACCAGACCGGCAGACTGGTTGCATTGGGCTGCACTTGTTCCACTTCTCCTGAACATGTGGCGCATCCGAAACCAACTCCAGTGATGTGAAAAGGTTGTTTATTAATTTATTACCGTCCAAAGGCCTCTGTAGGCATTGCAGAGAGGGTACTTAAACCTACACACATGATAATAACATCAAAGCACAGTCATTAATGAGCACAAAACGGGCCCAGCTGCCGAAAATAAATATTACACTCGTAAGAAATAATTATTGCTGCAACTTGTTGAGTGCAAAAACAAACACACCTCTGAGCATCTAGTTTAATAGTATTAGTTGATGCATTGTTATATAGCAGGACACCTTGTATGTATGACACAATAGACCCTTTTCAAAACCAAAATGAATCAACACAACTGTCACCAATTTTTTTCGGCGTAAAGCACGCGAATGGGCCCCAGTTCACATCGAACGCTAATGCAGCATTCGAGTCCAATAGGCGCTGAGCCAAGTTCACAGTGATGGCTGACATAACATTCTCGTCGAACAAATGCCCAAAGTACGAAGGCCTTGGGTAATTAAAGTAGTAGCTACTGTAATTCGTTTCATCACAATTTGGCAAACAGCGAAGGCTACAGTCTCGGTCAGTCAGTATGCACGTTGGAGAGAGGCACATGACAACATATCATCAGAGTGCTCATCTGCACAGATTTGTCACACACCTTCACTCCGTCTCTCTGATTGGCTTGAGGGGGCTGTGGCGGTTGCCCTTTTCCAAGTTACGGTGAAACAAAGTATAGGCGGCCCACACTTTTGAAAAAAGTCTATTGAAGAGATTGAAAGGGATGGTAGTCAACATTTTTCAACTTTCGCAGGAGCTTCCTCGCTAAAAGTTGCTGTGATTATGCAGTTGCCTAGGACTGAAACAAAATCCCCTAGGCCCTACGTCCGACGCATACATTTCGCATCGATTCTCAGACATTCCAACGTTCAAACAAAGCTAAGAGAATAAGAAAATGTCATGCTAAGAGCACTCGAACCTCGAACACATCCGGGAATCCGAGCACCGGTGTGGCGATACGGCTGATGCTGTCTCACTGATGTTAATATCCAGATGGTCCAGAGCGATCTTGCGCAAAAAAGGTATAAAGTCTCATTCCTTCATATTTTCAGATTATACCTGCGTCAGCGAGCACGAAGAAGCCCGAAGTCGTCGGAAAGCAGCTGCACATCACGGCTACCGCGCACCGAACAAACGCGCATCCGCCAGCTCTGGGCGCTGCCATCTTACCAGTGACGTCACGGCTCTTGGGAGGTCACGTGACGAGTGGTCACATTTGCGTACAACATGGCGACAACCGGGGGGGGGGGGGCACTTCCGAACTTCCGGTTTATCACTCTAAGCCCCTCTGCATCGTTGGGTGTGCATCAACAGTATTCGCAACTTTCAGCGATGGTGGTACCACGGTGTGAGAATCGCGCTCCCTAGCTCCTGGATGATTGGCCTCATAATAAATGGGCTTGCCTTCACCTTCCTGGCGTGAAAAAATAACGTAAGGCTCTAACACTGCGCGTATGTAGCAAAACTAGAATTACTTACGCGTCGCAGACCCAGCCTCCCACCGCTGTTCTACGACGATCATCCAGATGACAGCCATTTTGATAGGCACCAGTGCGCGCCCGATAGGTCGTGAAAGTTGCGAATACCATAGCGGACATGTGGGACGCTGAAATAGAAACGCGACGAATACTCTTACATACGCAATTAGTCCATATGTGTGTGGACGACTTAACGCACAGAAGAGGCTTCTGGGTGCGCGACATCTTTCGCCACCGAGATACCGACGGGTCTCCGGTGAACCTTGTTCCTAAGCTGAGGGACCGAGACACATAGCTCCTTTGAAGGTGATTATTTTTTAACTGCGTGTCTTTGAAACCAGGGTCACGCATATCGAATAGAAAGCGACGAGGTCGTACCCAATCAATTAGTCGCTCAGAGTCCATGACTCTGGATCGTCTGCCCAACCCTTTGCTTGGAGAGCGGCTCTTTTACTTTCTCTTCTTTCAATGCCAAAGGAAAAACAACAACAACGGAATCGCCGTGCACGCGCTGTTCCGCAGCAGCAGGCACGGCACAAGGAGCGCTTCCGAGCGCCTACTGAAGCGCTTCTGGAGCGCTAACCGAGCGCTACATCACGCGCAAGTCGGTGCCACATGAACGCTGCTTCCAGCGCTCATGAAGCGCTAACTGAGCGCTCCGCTGTATGTGTGAACCGGCCTTGACAGCGTAATCTTGTGACTCTTCCTCAGACCTCTTACTGCGGCGCGTCAGGGCCGCTGAAGCCGCTCTTGTGGAGCTAGACATTCCACGTCCGTTCACCTCGGCGTTCGAAAATGGAATCGGCCACCAATCCCCGTCAAGGCTTCAGGAAAAAAAATTGGGTTGTATGTATGCTTATACAGCCTAGAACTTGGTCTGCCTCAGCGGACGACGAGTCTCCCAGCTGTAGATGAGAAATTTAGCCAGTGCAGTAAAACCGCTAGCGTGGGGTCTTTAACGTGCACCACGCAGTGGTGATACACGACCGCACGCCGGTGCGATGCACATCCAGATCGAAACGGGCAGGGGTGGGGATTGAACCGAGAATACTGGTTTCTGCGGCGCGAGCTTTGTCTTCAAGTGCTCCGAGCTGGTGTGCGCTAGCCCACTCGGCCACCGATCCCCCTCTAAGCTTCAGACATTGCTAGAGTTCAGCTATTCTCGCCACCGATTGAACACGAGCCATTATCCGTATGTATGGTGATGCTCATTTTCATGAACCTGAGGGATCGACTCGAGCTCATGACAGTCAAGTACGTCACGGCGTCACGTAACTCACGGTGCGAAATCTTGATGTCATGTGGCGTCACGGTGTCAACAACGCTAATAAATCTTGTGATGTCCTCAATTTAAATTGGCTTGACGCACTGAGTCACGTGACGACGTCACGTGATGTCCCTGGGCCACGTGACGTGACATTGACAGCATGTATTGACACCATGACGTCACGTGATCACGTGACACATGATAAATAATAACATACGCGCCACGAAAACACAGTTTCTCATGCGTTGCAATTCTTTACATGACGATTTGATCAACACAAAGAAATGCAGGTGCCATTTTTTATTCTCCAATATTCATTTCGTGATACTAACAAAATAAAAAAATAAAAAAAAAACTACCGTGAACCGTTTCGCACCGTTTACCGTTATACTTTTCGAAGTGACTACGGTGACGGGGCCCCTCACCTTTGCGACACACGCTACAGTGACGGGCCCCCTCACTTTCGCCGCCAGCACTAGAGTGACGGGGCCCCCTCACCTTGCCCCGGGCACGGGGCCCATCACTATAACAACTACACTACAGTGACGGGGCAACGTGATCAAAATCCAAATAAATACACGTGTCCGTTACTGGTTCATAGCTCTAGGGCTCTAGGGTAAAGCGTTGAGGTACTGATACTTAGTTTGAATCGCGTGTTTCTACGGCAGTTTCTTTTTTTTTTATTTAGATACATTTATATATTTTTAGCTTTTGTTTTTATACTATGAGTCGCAGACGTTGCTGTAAATCGACGAAAACCCTGCACCCCTGGCAACCCTGCAACAGCACCACTCTACGCACCAAGGAGGTTCTCCATGCTACGCACTCTACGCCTACGTCCCCGCGTGCTCACGTTTTGTCTCTCGCTCCGCTTGTACATGGCGGACAGGGAAAACTTCGCTGTTTTGCCCAATGGCCCTTTCGACGTGGGAGCGACGTTTTCGTCGCACGATGGCCTACTGGCTGCCATCCAGCAATATGAGGATAGCAAGTATGTCCAGTTCTGGGTGAATTCGTCCCGAACGATCTCGGCAGCAAAAAAAAAAAAAAAAAGGCCTTACACGAGAGGTGGACCCAGCACTCAAGTATGCAGAAATCGAGTATGTATGTGTGCATGGCGGTCGGAAATTTGTCTCAAGATCAACAGGTGAACGACCAAACCAAAGGTGAGTTTCTTGCCAACCAGTCTGTAAATTTGAAACACGTTCTTTCTTAGCACGTGATGTTTTTCTCACTCCCAACCTACTACAGCACGTCGAAGATTGGTTGTAAAGCAAGAATTAAATTCTTGACATCCGCGGACGGCCAAGCTCTTCAAGTGAAGGCAATCGAGACGGTGCATAACCACATTGTCAGCGAGGTGAGAAGCATGATATTGTAAACCCCTGCTACGACATAAAAAGAAAACGGAAATATAACTATTTAAAGTGCTGTAGCGGATCTTGCAAAGCTCTAATTTATGTTGTGCTTTCCTTTTTGACATGAAGAACACTGAAGTGTTAAAGACATGGGCTTCAGTGTAATGATGCAAAGCTATCGATACTGAAAAGCAAAAATGGATATTAAAAAAAACAAAAAAACTATCAATAGTGGAAAAATTATCGATAACACATTACCGAGAAACATCGATAGTATCGATAGTCGATTTTTCGATAGTTTTGCACCACTACTTCAGTGTTGTTCATGTATAACCAAGTAGTTTTGCACCACTACTTCCGTGTTGTTCATGTATAAATAAGTGGTTTTGCATCACTACTTCAGTGTTGTTCATGTGTAAACAACTAGCCCAGCTACTTATTTTGCCTTATTTTTAGGGCTGCTACAAGCTGCTGCCACGGCAGCGTAAACTAACTGGGCACCAGCTCACCGACACCCAAAAGATTCTCGCCCTTGGAGGGAACAAAAAACTTGTCCAGCACGACCTGCAGAGCAATGGCAAGATTGTACTGCTGAGAGATCTCCGTAATGTACAGGCAGCTACATCAACCAAAGAAAGCCCTACAAGACAAACACTGGACTCTGTAGCTGCAATTGCAAGGCAGGCTGGAGGAGCTCTCGACATCTTGGCCCGAGAGGAAGACAACCAGCTCGTTGGGCTCTTTTATCAAGATGATGACATGAAGAATGCATTCAAAAACTACCCAGAAATAGTGTTCGTGGATGCGATTCACAAAACGAATGACAGAAGGCTGCCACTGTACCTCATCTGTGTAGAAGATTCTAATGGGTACACAGAGGTTGCCGGATTCTTCCTATGTGCATCAGAAGATGAGGAGACTATGCGATCGCTGTTTAACCGATTTGTTGTGCACTGTGGAAGCGAAGGTGTGCTCAAAACATCTGCAGTGATGACTGACAAGGATTTTACAGAGAGGAAGGTACTCAGGGAAATATTTCCTGATGCAAACTTCTACATTTGCCTGTTTCACGTGCTGCGCACCTTTAAAAGGGAAATTACACCACAGAAAATGTCAATTACACCAGCTCTTAGAGTTGCAATCCTGGAAAAGCTGCAGTCAATGTGTTATGCAAAGACAGATGAACAATACTCACAACTACTGCAGGAGCTTCAAGACATGCAGTGCCCCTTTGTGGTGGCATACTTCATGAAGAATTGGCACCCTATCAGGCATGAGTGGGTGTCAGGATTGCAAGGGTCGTTGACCTTAGGCAACCGGACAAATAACAGAGTCGAATCTATCAACCAAAAAGTATTGCAGGTTGTTTCAAAATACGAAAGTTTGCCACGTCTTTTTAGTGATCTCATGGCACTGTTGACCAGCTTTCGTATTGAAAGGGACCAGAGGGCTGTTGAGTCTTTGTTGAAAGCTCCCGCACTGTTGAACTTTACAGAAGACGAGAGCAAGTTTGCACAGCTCCTCACACCGTATTGCTTTAAGAGGGTCCGTGAACAACTGAGAGCATCTGAAAATGTGGCCCAGGTTTCACTTTCAGTGACGTCAAGTACTGAACATTGCACATGCCCCACATATTGTGCTCTTGGAATGCCCTGCAAGCATATGTTCAACATGAGAAGACTGGAAGGCCTACCAGCATTTTCAGTGACTGGTGTCGCTGAACGCTGGACTAAGGCTTACTATTCCAAGGCCTGCAGACTTGCAGCATCGTCCGAAGACACGCCTGGAACAACAGAAGTCTATGCCTTGCAGTCAAGTGCCAGACCTGCAATATTATCTGAGGTTCAAAAATACAAGAAATGCAATGAAGCATTACAGAAATTGGCATCGCGCATTGCTGAGCAGCCAATGTCTAGATTTGAAGCTTTGATGACAGCTGTAAAGCAGTTCAGCACTGCTGTGGAAAAGGGGTCGGGAGTTGTCATTTTGGAGTGTCCAGAAGACGCACCAGAATTAGTTTCTGTAACTTATACCCAACATGACTTGTCTGCTGCAGCTCCTTCCGTTGCGGGTAAGCCATTTGCACATTGTCTTTCATTTTTGTTGGTGGGCACATGCAGTCGTACATTCTCCCATTTCTCTCCAGGCGAACACCAGCAGCAGCCGTCGCAACGCAACCTCCCCGCTGCAGCTTCTTCCGCTGCAGGTGAGCCATTTGCACATTGTTTGTCGTCCTTGTTGGTAGGCGCACGCAGTCATACATTCGCCCATTTCTCTCCAGGCGAACACCAGCAGCAGCCGTAGCAACGCAGCCTCCCCGCTGCAGCTTCTTCCGCTGCAGGTGAGTCATTTGCACATTGTTTGTCGTCCTTGTTGGTAGGCGCACGCAGTTGTACATTCTCCTACTTCTCTCCTGGCCAACACCAGCAGCAGCCGTCGCAATACGACCTACCCGCAGCAGCTTCTTCCGCTGCAGGTGAGCCATTTGCACATTGTTTGTCGTCCTTGTTGGTAGGCGCACGCAGTCATACATTCGCCCATTTCTCTCCAGGCGAACACCAGCAGCAGCCGTCGCAACGCAACCTCCCCGCTGCAGCTTCTTCCGCTGCAGGTGAGCCATTTGCACATTGTTTGTCGTCCTAGTTGGTTGGCGCACGCAGTTGTACATTCTCCCACTTCTCTCCAGGCCAACACCAGCAGCAGCCGTCGCAACACGACCTACCCGCAGCAGCTTCTTCCGCTGCAGGTGAGCCATTTGCACATTGTTTGCGTCCTTCTTGGTAGGCGCACGCAGTTGTACACTCTCCCACTTCTCTCCAGACGAACACCAGCAGCAGCCGTCGCAACGTGACCTACCCGCTGCAGCTTCTTCCGCTGTGGGTAAGCCATTTGCACATTGTTTGTCGTCCTTGTTGGTGGGCGCACGCAGTCGTACATTCTCTCACTTTTCTTCAGGCGAACACCAGCAGCAGCCATGGCAACACGACCTACCTGCTGCAGCTTCTTCAGCTGTGGGTATGCCATTTGCATATATCCTTGCTTGCTCATTAGTAGTTGCATCCACTTGTACATGCATTCATTTTTCTTCAGGTGCGCTTGAAAGTGTTATTCTCCCAACAAGAATAAAACACCGTGGCCGACCAAAAGGGAGAGGGCAGACAGTTGTTGGCCTCCCGAAGAAAAGAAGGTGCCTTCGACCAACACCATTCTTAATGAAGGCACCCCTGGAGCGTGCCATAGTGATGCTACGGTGGTTCGTGGAAGAGCATGTTGCACAGAAAGCCATCACCGGACTGAAGATTGAGGAAACGGAAATTGAGGTCGCCCCGGAGAAAATTCCTTCGCCGGCACTCGATGAAAGAATCGACTTCAACGAAATCCGAAGATTTTTCACTGATGATGGCTGGGTTGCACTCACTGCGACTATAGCCCAGAAACGTAATCTTGGCTCATGGACTTGTAGCGTGTGCAAGAAACAACTCCATGATGATTCCATTGGATGCGATGCATGCCGAGAGTGGCTGCACTTTAAATGTGCGTCTCTTACAAGCGTGCCACGAAACAAGGCGTGGTTTTGTCGGAACTGTTATGCATGAAATTGTGTAAGACTATGTTGTCTCTTTTAGACTTTTGATATGTTCATATTTTTGTCAGTTTGCTTTCTGCTTGCAATACTTATTGTTGTAGGGTGCCTACAACAATACAACAATGTGTATTGTGCAATACTTATTGTTGTAGGGTGCCTACATGTTTCAGCGGCGGAAACATGTAGGCACCCTAGACGCTGCTACCCATAGGTAAAGCCACCAGTGGAAACGCATACCGGCGCTTGATCAGCATTGGGCTGTTGAACCTTGAAGAGCTGTGGAAAATAATAATTCGCTGTATGAAAAGCTACGTATTGCGTAGCTTTTCATAAAGGGTGAGATCGGGAGTGATTAAAAAAAAATGCTACACTATTCAAGCAAAGCAGACGACAACGCGTTCTTTGTACCGTCTGCGTCATGACACGGCTATTTTCTGCTTGTTTCGGTGAATCTCTGCATATAATAATACCGGCGCTGGCCCTTTAGGAGCATACACTTACTTTGTACGAATACTGAGAATCGAAAAAGTTTTAGTTTGTTAGTTTTACAAATATTTTTAGCGCTGTGCTGTGCTCCGGATTCCGAGTAGAAAGTGCTGCCATCTGTGAGTGGGAGTGTCCACCAGGCCCTCTCACCCCCTCACTTTGGTGGACCGCACTACGGTGAAGGGCCCCTTCCCTTTTGTCATTGGCGATACAGTGACGGGGCCCCCTCACTTTTGCCGCTAGCACTACAGTGACGGGCCCCCTCACTTCTGCTGTCTGCGCTGCAGTGACGGGCCCCCTCACTTCTGCTGTCTGCGCTGCAGTGACGGGCCCCCTCACGTTTGCTGTCTGCGCTGCAGTGACGGGCCCCCTCACCGTAGTGAGTGCCTATACTTTTTCCGGTTCAGTTCCGGTTCATTTCCAAGATGGCGACAAAGATTTCGGTTCGGTTCATTTCCGGTTCGGCTAAAAATAACGTTTCGGTTCCAGTTTTTGGTTCGATTCCTGTTTGACAGTCAGGTGTGTAGGTGTGTAAACGGTGTGCACATTTGTCCGTTATTTTTTTTTCCCCAGTCTCGTGGTTTCTTGTTATTCCGTAGTGTGCTTAATTAAAGTGTGGTGGAAACTTGGAGTCATCGCATCCGGTTCCCAAGCACGTCACAACCACGTGATTTCTCATTTTGCTTTCGAGTTCAGGAGGAACGCCAAGGAGGAAAAAGTCCAAACATAATTTCAGTGTACGAAAGAAAAGGCGTGGCGAGTCCCGAGCATCTCATTATCGCTTGGCAGCCAATCAGATTGCGGCATCAGCCGATCAGACCGCTGAAGCACGAACCACGAAGCTACAAGCAGAAACGCTAGAGACGCTTTGCGCACACGCCTCATTACGTCCGCCATTGCTCACCTTTTCGCGTCTTATACCGAGCTACCGAGTCACTAAAACGGCCGTTGACGATCCTCCACGAAGGCCAATGTTGGGCACAAGGACACGGTAGAATCTAAAATGGCAATAACTTGTCCTGCCGTGGTAATGATGAAGTGAAGTAAAACAAAAACTGAAGGTCGGTAATGGCGGCGCCCACACACATCTGCTGCAAAGCGTCCATAGGCCACGCCCCGCGTTTCTCTAGCTGTCATTGGCTGGATCGCTTCAATTCACGGAGGGAGCTCGGCCAATGACGACCCTTAGAGTACGTTTAGAGATGAAGAAAATTGTTTGCGCACCGAACATGCCGTTTCACACTGATGAATGAAAAAAGCGCTGACTGTTTTCTGTCTTTTTTAGCTCGAAACATATTCCATGACACAAACGCTGTTTTTCCCCGTAATCCGCCGAGCTTTCTCCGTAGATTCTGGGGAAAAGCGGACGCTTCAAATTGGCGCGTTTACACTTGAGGATTCGCGACCGGATCCGCGTCGGCGGAAAGTGGATTTTGGAGTCCGGTGGCGAGATCGACTCGTCGCTGGCGGAAAATCTGGATGTGGGTCCCGGACTGATCCAGATTTTCCGCCAGCAACGAGTCCATTTCGCCACCCGGCTCCAAAATCCGATTTCCGCCTGCGGGGGTCTGCACGCGAATCCGCGAGTATAAAAATCACCGTTAGGGCATTGTAGTAGAGGCGTGCGAACAGCGGATCGAATCGAATAGCGCAGTTTCGTCTTGAGTTTTAAAGGGGCGGTGCAACGATATTCAATTGGGATGTTTTTCACTTTACACGAGCTATACTGGCACGTGGGACTCAAGGTTACTCGCACGCAATGCCACTGGCCAAGAAACTCCTTTGTTGCGGTGTAATTTCAGAGACAAAAGCGAACACTTTCATTCAACCTCTCCTTTGCAAAATTTGATGACGTAAAGTGGGGATCGCAGTACACCCATACAGTCTAAAAATTGTCACGCAGAGCAAGCGTGACACAAAGCGATTTTTTGCACGCTTGCTCTAAGCGTGGTGTTTTTCAGCGCTTACAATTCACGCTCCCTAAGCGTGAACTGCGTTATGGTTTAACACTTGGCAGGCGTGACGCAAAGCGATTTTTTACACGCTTGTTTTAAGCGTGGTGTTTTTCAATGCTTAGAATTCATGCTTTCTAAGCGTGAGCTGTTCTATGGTTTAACGCTTGGCATGCGTGAGGGGGCCCTTGTGTGTACACGCTTATTACGGCGTGCGTTTTCTCCACGCTTAGATAATGACGCCTTCTATGCGTGTGAAATGCGCGTCGCAGTGGAAACCTCTGGCCGTGAGCATGAGGCTTTCTCGCATTTAGTATATCGTCCCAATAATCTTAGTTATTGGGACGATATACTAAATGCGAGAAAGCTCAATGCCCGCGGTCAGAGGTTTCAACCGAGACGCGCATTTCACACTCCTAGAAGGCGTCATCGTCAAAGTGTGGAGAAAACGCACGCCGTAATAAGCGTATAAACACAAGGGCGCCCTTGCATCATATCGTTATCTGATATCGTTATCGGAGCTCAAACTCGATCTACTAAATCTCTCTAGTGACTTCACTAGGCGAATTGAGTAGTTCAAGGAAGCCCGACGTGCTGCTTCATGTATAATTACGCACATATCTGAATGACAGTTGTGAATCAAAAGAAATTGCCCCGATGCGTCGCGTAGATAATGCATATTACGCCTGGTACATTGAGCCAATTAGCTGCGCGCTGTTCATAACTGTGGACTTGGTGGGAAGATTTGAGGGAATTTATCCTTGGTGTCTAAAAACCCAAAGAGAGAAATAGATCTCGTCAGGCTTCAGTTACCGAAAGGAACAGTCCAAAACGAACTAAATAGAAAAAGGCAAACACATTTCAGCTTGGGGGCTAAACTCTTTATTAAAAAAAACTATTTTTGTTTGTACAAATAAACCAAATGAAAACAGAGTTCTTACCCAAATATTGTAGTCGTTCATGGATGGCTGACGAATGGCCGCAGTAAAGACACCCAAATGGAAAGCCCTTTCCTTGGCTTGCATTCAGCTCCGTCTCGCGCAGAAATTCGGGGCACTCGCACTCGTTGTGTTTGCAGCGACCCCGCGGCACTCCACGCACGTCTAGTGCTGTAAACATGGCACAATGTTCCCGAAATCACACGCAGTCTCCCGCTAAGCCTCGCCAGTCGCGATCAAAGGCAAGCTGGTCCAGCCACAAACAAAGCGTGTCCGGAACTGACTGAGCGAGCCAGGGAAACAGCGCAACGGCTTTCTCGCTTTTCCCGCCAAAAAAGGGGACGCATGCGCCCTGTGTGCTTCCAGAAACAATTAGCTCACAGCAACAAAAAATCAACAAAAAAGCACGCGCAGGTGCATCTTCGGAAGGGTCAATCCATTCGGATATATAAATTAGCGTGACGATGAAAGTAGGCACGCGAGTGTTTCCGAAAAGCTAAGCGTGTGTTTTGCGATCGTCACGCTAACGTTCCTGATCCCGTTAAAAAAAAAAAAAAAAGGTCGAGCGGGATTCTTCAGACTGTTCTAACGCTTGGACAAAGAAAACAAACGCTTATTCTTGATCACGTGGTGCTTAAAACGTCATTCCCGTCGTATTGACGGCGGTTTCACGCTTGAAACTCGCGGTTAGCGTGAGGTTCAGCGTAATAGTTTTTAGAGTGTATGACAATATTTGAATGCTGTTCATAGATTGGACACGAGCATTGCGTGGGCACTCGATTTGGGCTCGTGATAATTACTAGCTCGAGAAGCAATCGGGTAGTGGCCCGTGTCCAATCGCTGCAACGACGACAATTGACTCGGTAAGTGTGACGTCATGGGTCCAAACAAACCGTTGCTAGGGTCGTTGTTATGGACAAATACATGTGGCTAGGTTTCGCTACGAAAACCCAACCGTTCAAAAATTAGGAGTAGGATTTAAACATGTAAAAATCACACATATAGAAAGCTTGAATGTCATATATGTTTCGACAAAAGTGTGCCGGTAATCGCTTGTTTCTGAAATATTTACGACTGCAACTTCCGGTCCTCAAGATGCCTGCAGCAGACGACGAATGCAAGTAGTATGCCGTCTCCCACACGCCCGCCGGCCAAGCCGGCGCCGGCGTGTGAATCGTGTCAATAAAGACTATATTCTGATATTGCATTTGTTTGAAATATAATAAGTTTCAGACATTTATAAGAATTCGTAGTGGGCTGCGATGCAAAGTATGGTTTATCGAAAGTCCAAAATATGGTTTATCGCATTACACCCGTGAGCAAAGCCCTTCAGGCGATTGGTTGAGATCTCAAATTTTGTTTGCGGACTTGCGCTAGGGGAGGGTGCTTCGTATCATGGTTGTAACCATCGCGTGGAGAAAGATTCTTGCAGTTTCTTCAGATTTCCGCAAGACCCCTGTTAAGTACGGAGAAATCCTGCTTATTATTTAAGGTGATTTTTGTTAGAAAAGTTTATCTTTCCGGAGTTGCGTTGGCGTTGTTTTCTTTTTTTAACTTTCTATGTCGGGTTCGGCGTTTTGGAGGGAGCTTTCGCGGGGTCATCGCGGCCGAGGTGGGAGAGTTAAGAAACGTCTCGGGTTTCGGTGCGGAGAGAGCCCGCGCTTTGAGCTGCGTGTGGCGTTTAACCGAATGTTCCTGTGGATAGAGGGTTTCGCCGCTTAGTATCAAATTGCCGCTTTTTACCCGAGGTAATAATTTAGCTGTTGGCGCCAGCCAGTCTGCGAAAAATGCAGAGAACGATTCTACAAGGAATTCGGATTTGGCGGTTGGAACGCCACGTTGACAGCTCGCCGACCATTGGGCAACAGTGTACCACGTGGGAGTGGTGAAATTTGAAGGGATTGGTCGGTCCCTGAGGGGAAAGGAGGCTGCTACGAGCCTACAAAAGGAGTGCGGAGAGGATTCTCGGGGATTGGCTTCAATTCGATTTTGGGAGACTGGGGACAAAAGTACGGTGTTTCAATTTTGGAACTTTAACTCATGACTGTTGAGTTGTTTTGTTTCATAATAAACGTGGCCACACTGGTCACAGTAAAGTCAACCATCGTCGCAATGTGTTCAGCGGGATCGAACAACTTTTAGTTTTTTTTTTTTATCCACTTCCCGGGGGCTGTTGTCATCGGGCGAGCACCATCATCGGTCGTCACCATACGGACCAGGACGCCCACCCCCACACGACCGGATCCTCGAGGAAGTTGACTACCCCAAAGCGCGAAAGAACTGGATTCTACTCGCATCGCGGGTTCGATGGAGATCTTCACCAAAAGAGCACATCCTCGGAGTTTGATGTATACCAAGGGGGAAAAAAAATACTGCGAAATTGCGATAGACACGCAATTCTTTAATAACCTGACAACCTCGAATAGTAACAAACGACTTACCTCGACGGCGTACGATTTGTTTCTCATGCTGGCCTGAGCTACACCGGTAATGCACTTCAGGTCGTCGTCGTAACTGATCTGCATGGCGTGGTTTATTTTACGGCATTTTCACCCTTCTGAACTAAGCTGGGTTCTTCACAGAGAAAAACGCACATTGCGGAGGCCTCTATAGCCATGCACTTGTTTTCGTAGCTCGTTTACCGAAGCAATTCAATGAAGACGCCCGCTGCAACAGAGGCCAGCAAATCTATCGTGTCGTCTGCTACCAAAGCAAAGCGGAGTTTAATACTTCAGAAATGGCTTTCATCGTTGCAATACGACACTGAGACGACAAGAAAATCTTCATAAATAGATATTACGAAGTTAGATTGCTTACAAAAAATTATTTACTTTCTTGTAAGCAAAAATCTAGCCTCATGTGGAATCTCCATGCATTAGTCCATAGCAACGTCCCTAGCAACGGTTTGTTTGGACCCAGACGTCATGTAGTGACGTCATCACTTACGGGGTCAATAGCCGAGCCATAGCAATGTCTGGAACTCAGCGCGTGTCCTGTGCTTTCCCAACCCCAGCACGTGGCTACGATCAACATTGGCGGCATATAATCGGCTCCAGATCACGTGGCCGCTTGTTCTGGCTGCGAGTTGAGGGGGTGAACGCTGCTCGTTTTTCTTTAATTTTTTACTGGGACTTCTATTGCGTGGGGTGAAAAACGAACGCGTGTTTCATAGGTCATTAACGTCAGGGATCCGTTCTAAGCGGTATTAGCGCAAAGTACAAAAATTGTTGCATCGCCCCTTTAAGAAAATCGGTTGTCGTCGCTTTCTCTTCCTCTGTGAAGGTTATGAATGACGCACTGCTATTCGATAAAGGTAAAATGTTTTTCCTCTTACTTTATACCAGTATTTTTGGAAGATTTTTATCGAGAAATGCTTCTTATTGTTTACGTGAAGCGCGGAAGAGTCATGTTGCTGCGTAGAATTGACGTCGCTAAGGTCAGTGTAAGTGTTGGCCTTTCCCCTGTTTTTCTTTTCATGTGCAAGGAAGCGGTTGAGTGATATTTATGATAAATTTAGCGATACCTTGAGGGCAGGGATGATTCCAATAGACTGGAGAATCACAAAAATTATAGCTGAACATTTAAAGTCCGTGACCTTTTTATTAACGTTGATTTCCTGCAAACGTTTGAGCATTTTAGTGACAGCAACATCTACTTTATTTAGTTTAGCCCCTTATTTTTCTTATCACAGCACACCGTTTAGAAAGGCTGTACTCTCGCAATACGCCATTAGTCTAATTTCTTTTATCAGGGATCCAGGGCATTAGATAATAAGAATTACCTCTGTATGTTTTTAGCAGAGACGTACGAATATTCGAGTTTTGAATTCGTAGTCCTCTGAGAGTTCTTAAGCAAGCCTGAATTAAGAAAGCTGTGTCTGACTCATCATTTCGATAAAAGTGTAGGTTGTTCTTTGTAGTCCTCGAATGAAGCAATCGCGCTCGACGAAAACATGCAAACCACGCGCGCGTCGTCATTTCGAGTTCAAGTGCATTACATCACCTGCCGCGAGCTCTGTGCCCTAAAAACCAATTCCCGGTTGTTACGTCCGTAATATGACGATTAATTATGAAAATCCATATGAGAACGCTTATTAAAGCCGCCTTTATATCTAACTTATCTCAGCGTCGAGCGTTGTGCCGCGATTAGGTGACGCAAGACGTCGCCCCATTCAAACGATTCAATCGTATCCGTCCATTCGTCCCGCACGCTGCGTATCCACGCGTACACTCCAGAGCAACTGGGTTTCTACTTTCCCGCAAGGCCCTACAGTCTTCAACTTCAACTTCAACTTTATTGTTTCCCTCCAATGGTGAGGGTGAGAAAGAAAAAAAAAAGAAAGACGTTTACAATTCTCTATAAGGCGAAATTGGAGCGCACCTCTTGAGGAGGAGGGGGGGGTAGGCCTCTCCTCCCCTTCCGTGCCCCCCTCCTCTCCTTTCTGGTCTCCCATTTAATGGGAAATTCAGCAAAAATGTTCCCGCTAAATTTAGCGAAAAGTTAGCGAAAATTACCCCGCTATATTTAGCGGGAAAGTTAGCGAAAATTTTCTCGCTAAATTTAGCGGGAAATTTAGCGAAAATTTCCCGGCTAAATTTAGCGGTGAGACTGTGATGTCCCAAAATGCAACGCGCGCGGTTACGCCGACGCCGATTCCGACGGCGACACCGCCCAACCCGGAAACGGGCGCCGTAGCTGTGCTCAAAAAAGCAGCCTGCTGTCGCTTTACTGTTTCTCCTCCCCACCCGCAACAGAGAAAAAATAATATACAGGGCACTCGAAATTGAAAGAACACCCACACAGAAATTGGAAGCGCACTGGCTAGCATGAAAAGAGAACCCCGACACAGAGCACTCGCCACGGTTGCAATCTGGCAAACATAACGTTGAAAAAAGACAGAAAACGACGAAGGGTACATAAAATATTACTTGCACCGAGGACCACCTCGAGCAAAATTAACCTAGGCTAGAACTAGAGAAACAGAAACCGAATATTTTTTTCTAGACGTACTCATAACATCTATGTCACATCTTTTTATGCTGTTCAAAACAATAGACCACTGATCTCTATTTTAGTAGGCTGGATCGCGGATTGGGAGCCCGTCGGTGTCGCCACCGGCGGCCATTGCTTGACACCAGGCAATACACGCAAGTCTATGGGAGAAACGCACAAAAGTAAGAATATTGAAGCATGTACGCTGTGCTGGGAGGCGAGTATTTTATGGTGTGCTGCGATCCTTATGTCGGGTGTTTCGAGATCGAATCGGTATTTGTCAAACGTCCGGTCGCCGAATAAAAAAAATCAAACGTACCGGAGCACCCGCGGCTGAGCTGGCAAGATTGCTCTCGTACTGGAGTAAACAAAGGAACTTGCCGTCAATAAGACCGTCCTTAGGGAAGCCCAGAAGTTGATGAATGACAAAGAAGTTCCATCTCGACAGCGGCTTTCCGGGAGTGAGCGAATTCCGCGTAGCAAAGCCTTCGAGCTTGTCGTCTGCTAAACCCAACTCAACGAAACCGCCACCGACTCCGCGGTAACTCTAAGTAACTCTCGCCTCATTGAGCTGCACTACAGCGGAGTCACTCTCGACCACAAAATATTTATTTATAAGAACTGCGAGGGTTGTCAGTTTTAATGTTTGTACGCAAGCTATTTGACGGGCTTATCGAAAAGCATCCAAAAAGTTTCAGTGCCGACAACAGCTTAGAAACAGGCGAAAACGGCACTTTTTCTCGTTCTTCCCATAGAGTCCCATGCATCGGCTGGTGTCAATCAATGGCCGCCGGTGGCGACACTCGGCCCCAGCTGCCGAGGCCGCGGCAGAGCCGTTTATTGAGAGAGTTTGGCCATACATTGGTTTGAATAGGCGAGCATCTCGGGCCAACCACAGGCCGCGAAACAGCCACTAGCGGTGGTCGCGTGCTCTAAATTTGTGCCACGACTATAGACCTTTCCAAAAAAGAGCGTGTGGCCGGTGCCATTTTGAGCGTTCGTGCGTATGGCGCGTGCTTTCCTCGCTTTACGAAGCGACGAACATGCGCGTGCTGGGCTGTGAAGATCGCACGCTGGACTGTGATTTTGTAAACATTAGAAAGGTCTATACTTCGTTTCACCTTATGTGCGAGCGAAGGCAAAACTGGAAGCGCGAGCACGGAAGCTCCGTGCGTTCAGGCTTTGCTCGAGCGCGCGAGCTGGGGAGAAATGCAAAAAGCGCTGGTCTCGCGCTTCTATAGCTTTGGCTTCGCTCGCAGGTAAAGTGAAACGAAGTATAATTTGAGCCGTGCCGAGCGGAACTCCGCGTCTCAAGACGCTCGCGCACCCCACCTTTTGCACTGCTTTCTTTCAGCCAGTCTCAGGACGCTGTTCTAGCAGTGCAGACAAAGGCATGGGCACGAACGCGTGGCATTGGAAAGTGCCTCCTATGCACGAGGTCTCGTACAAACAAAAGCGTTTCGCTGAGCTAGGCTCACGCGCCTGTGCCTTTGTCTTCACTGTCGACATTTGTGAAACGGAGTAGAGGTCTCCTGATTGGTCGACGCTGTGTCACAAATTTAGTTTACACTCTAAGCGTGGGGGGAATATTCGGCGCTGGCGGCGGCCTTTGCTCCGCCTATTGTCCAAACTCTCCTAATATACGGCTCTGGGCCGCGGTCAGCGATCCAGCCTACTACAATAGAGATCAGTGCAATAGACCGATCTCACCAAGCGTTCGGTGCAAGCGTGAAGCCGCCATAACTTTAGTTCACGAGAGGCAGGCAGCAGTGCCCGAGACGGCTCGTGCCGTCTCGTGCCTTTCACGCGCAGAGTTCCAGCGAGGTTCGGGCACGTGCGGAAAAACTAAAGTTCCCTCGATGCATTGCGGCAGCGGTGGCGTTGTCAAACTGGCTGGTGAGATCGGTCTATTCGAAGAGAAACATTCATCATTAGGAGGCCTTACTTTGTCCTCGAGCGTGACGTTGACCAAATGTCAACACAACGGCTTGGGGAGGTCGACACCTTCGGTTCCATATCAGCCATGGATAAAATGAACAAGTTGATTTTGCTTGACAGACATTTGATATGTAAGAAGTTTATAACTGTTGTGTTCTGTAATTAGTACTATTCTGAGCGTTTCGAATAATAATTGGGTGTGAGTATATATATAACGTTCAACACTTCACCTAATAACCCGCTTCGGAAAAGTATGTAGGGGGCATATATTTGTTGCTGTTTGTTTCCCCAAATAAGAAAACAGTAATTGTTGTATGAGTAAAACAGAGAGTAGCACACAAGAATTACCACTGAACGGTGTACTACATGACGACATTTACAAGTGATTCCTACACTCTGCGAAAGTTTTCTAGCTATAAATTCCACTGTCGCGTCCCAGCACGTATATTCATTGAATATTACGCCAAGCACATATTCACACTTGAACAATGTCAATTTCGCATCCTCCGAGGGAGAGCACAGGAACGTTAGAAAACCTTGTATCCTTATTTCGAAAAAGTACTGCCTTTGTTTTATCCTTATTAATTAGTAAAGAGCTGGAAAGCGTCCAGGCATTTATTCTCTCCAATCCGCTATTCGCCGTTTAAAAAAAGCTAATCCCCATCCTTACCTAAAAAAAACGGGTATTATTGACGTTTATTAAAATTTATAAACTTTGCATGGTAGACTATATTCACTGTATCATGTATGTAAAATTTAAAAAAAAAGGATCCCAGGATGCTTCTCTGTGACGCCTGATGTTACCTTTCTCAGGCCAGAGCGCTGCCTGTCTACTTCGACGCGTGTCGATATATTAGAAAGCTCTCAAGCATGCTCGAAGCAGCACCCCGGACACCGTACGCATTTATTTTTAAAATTAAAGTTTTATGGTTTAGAGTCTAGACGGTCGAAAGCCTTTGAAAAATCAATAAAGACGCGCAAGGTAATTAACTCCTGTTCGATGTTGTTCAAGATTAGTTCCTTTTGTTTTAATAGCGCGAGTTCCGTCGAACGCCCCCTCCTAAAACTAAACTGGCAAGGGGTTAGGATTGAATGTTTCTCGCAAAGTGTATACCACCTCGCATGTATTCGTTTTTCCAGCCCTTTTGAAAACACCGCGGCAGCACAGAAACGGGCCTATCGTTACCCAGGTGGTTTCTGTCTCCGAACTTTAAAATGACCGAAAAATGAGCTATTTGCATTTTTGTGGGAAATTTTCCACTCTGTAGTGCTCAATTAAAAAATATGCGCTAATATCGGTGCGATAGATTGAATTACGTGTTTGACTGGTTTAGTCTCAAAACCATGTATATAATAATTTCTGCTCTTTCCAAGCCCCTCAAAAACTCTGCCACTTCATCCGCACCAGTGGGAGCAAAAAAGAGCATCAGGGACAGCTTTTACAAAAGGAATTGCATCGGAGTCAATATAGCATCATCAGCAATGTTTACAAATTATTCATTAAATGTCTCTGCCAACGACAAACCACTTCTCGTCTCACCATCGAGAGAATGCTCGGTCGGTTTAGGTCCGCGGGGGCAGCGACCAAGCAACGAGTTAAGCATTTTCCACACAACATCGGCCCTATTCTCGGCATCAAACAGTATGGAAACATACCCATTTCTCTATGATTAAAGCACCAGTCACCGCATTTCTATGTTTGTTTGTTTTAAAAAGAGCCAACAGATATCGGTCCCTATTTTCAATAGCTTTTTTATAGAGTGCTTCTTTTTTGCTCGTTGTTTTACCTATTTCTCTGGTCACCCAGGGTTTTTGAGCTTTCTTGCATGCAATGTGTTTTTGTACGGAAAACAGTACTCATATATTTCTGGACATATTTCGACGAAATAATCACATGCCCGATCAACTGAATCACTGCACAGCGCCGAGCTCCATTTTGTGAGGCATATTTCTCGTTTAAAAGCCTCCAAACTTTTAGCGTTAATTTCTCGATAATAAACAGGACAGCCATTCCTACGCCTACGTAGTCCGACGTTGGAGTCGATAAACAATCTAGATTGGTATAGGTGGTCGCTTATTGTGGTGCCAATGACCCCACCACATACGTTAGATTCGTCATCATTTTTAAGGACATATCAAGTAACGTCCCATTTGAACGTGTTATCTGGGTGGGTTTAAATATGGCGTTATAATATTAGTATGACTGATATAAGGGAAAAAAACTCCGACTTCCTCGGTAACGGAAAAAGCACGTCAAGATTTAGGTCCCCTCCTACGAAAAGCCTGGTTGTATTCGCCCACGAGCGCAAACAAATCCTCAAAAACGAAAAAAAAAAGAAACGCGTCATGTTGCCATTAGGAGGACGATAACTCGCTTAGGAGACATTTTGCAGTTTTGATAGTGAAAACATCATAATCAGATTGCACTATCGTAAACTCGTTAACTTCGGTGCATGTAAGAATAGTTTTCACGTATATACAGACACCTCCTCCCCGCTGTGAAGAGCGGTTTATAGTGTGCAGCTCATACTGCTCTAGATTCGGGACGTCAGTCGCAGCCTTGGCCCATGTTTCGGTTAACATTGTTATAGCGAAAGAAAAATTGAAACCATTTAAAAGACTGCGTAAATCGTCACGCTTATTTCTCAATGACTGAGCGTTTAAGTGAAACCAGCTAAGAGGTGCATGTGAGTGCGCCATATATTGCTGCCCTGCTTCCTTGGGAAAATGTAGCTTTGGCTCATTATATTAGGAGCCATAGAACTAATAAAAAAAAAACCTTACCGTTCAAAGGTATAACAGCACCGAAACTTACTAAATTAATGCACTGTATCCTTATCCGAACCACCGGGCAAGTCGTGTTCGGGATATCCATAGTCGACATTCTTACGGGGAAGCTCGACTAATGACGAGGCTGACAACATGTTTAGATTTAAAAAGTAACCTTGTATGTGACACCGAGCAAATCGTTTATCACACGCTCCAGACAGGATCAATGTGGTGTCGCACACCTTCATTTTTTTCGAAACATATTTTCGGTTTCTTCTCTGTCCATTATAATCTGTGAAAAAGAAGAAGAGAAAAAAAAAAGCGCGGGATTTTTTTAACGTGGTGCTTTCGTTTTGTAACTTTTACCATTATCAGTTTGCACAATTTCGAGCGATACATTTGAGTAGGGGCGTGTATGTAGGTGCCGAGAGGTTTAAAATGAATAATTACTCACACGGTCACTCTAGTGGGTTTCATCAACGATGTTCTTGCCTGTGACGTGCTTGAGGATCGAGAGCGCTAATTTACGTCCCAGTCACAGTTCGACAATAATTGTAGGCGATTTCGACTTCTTCGACAATATGTACGAAGCAAGCAGCAACGTAGCTGTGTCGACTGCGTGCGTTCACATGACCAGACAAACCGAGACTAAACAAATTAACTCGAAATCAAAGCACATACTTATCTAAAAGGATTGACTAAACTTCAGAAACGTGTGTTTTATTTTAGTAATCAGAAATGTG
This sequence comes from Ixodes persulcatus, assembly GCA_013358835.2. Taxonomy (NCBI): domain Eukaryota; kingdom Metazoa; phylum Arthropoda; class Arachnida; order Ixodida; family Ixodidae; genus Ixodes; species Ixodes persulcatus. Next base: position 60,073 of record JABSTQ010003390.1, read on the forward strand.
GAAGTCTGAATGGAGAATGTTAAATTAAATACGCTTGCTTTTCTTCAAGATCAAAATAAACAAGAGGTTGTTTCTCTAAAGCTGAAGAGGCGTCGTTCACACATATTCAACCGAGTTAGACCGAGAGAGACCAGACCGGTTTTTAAGCCTCTTGCGACGTCTTAGGACCGGACGCGCTCCAGCGGAGCTGGTCCTAAGACGTCGCAAGAGGCTTAAAAATCGGTCTGGTCTCTCTCGGTCTAAAGGCCCGTTCACATATAAGTCTCGTTCACACTCTTGTAACCGAGTACGACCGAGAGAGACAAGATCGGTTTTTAAGACTGTTACGACGTCTTAGGACCAGCTCCGCAGCGGCGCACCCGGTCCTAAGACGTCGCAAGAGGCTGAAAAACCGGTCTTGTCTCTCTCGGTCCTACTCGGTTACAAGAGTGTGAACGAGACTTCATTCCCGTCCACACTCTTGCAACCGAGTACGACCGAGAGAGACAAGACCGGTTTTTAAGCCTCTTACGACGTCTTAGAACCAGCTCCGCAGCAGCGCATCCGGTCTTAAGACGTCGCAAGAGGCTTAAAAACCGGTCTGGTCTTTCTCGGTCTTAGTCGGTTGCATATGTGTGAACGGCGCTTTATATGGGAACGGGCCTTTAGACCGAGAGAGACCAGACCGGTTTTTAGGCCTGTTGCGACGTCTTAGGACCGGACGCGCTCCAGCGCAGCAGGACCTAAGACGTCGTAAGAGGCTTAAAAACCGGTCTTGTCTCTCTCAGTCGTACTCGGTTGTAAATGTGTGAACAAGCCTTAACTCGGTTGCATAAGTGTGAACGGGCCTTTACGCCAGGTCCAACTACCTACAAGTTTTATCGTGGCCGCCACCACGCAGCGCCAAGTTCCCTTTCCCTCCCCCCGTTCCGGCCTTCGAGATCCTGAGGCGCGCGAACGCTTCTCCGGCCTAGTTCCACTGTATATGCTTCCGTAGGGAGCAGAGTAGCGCCATTGATTGATGATAAGACTGTGATGGCGCAGGTGAGCTGGTGTAGATTTACCATTTTCTTGAACCACCTGAGAGTGGGTGGAGAACTAGAAGAAGCAAAAGTGGAAGGGTCAGGAACAGAGAGACAGAAGGCGTCATCTCAAACTCAGCTGAAAGTTTATTTAGTAACACTACACTATATATCAAAACCCCAAACGTCGCCAACCAAGCACAAAATTAAAAAAAAAAAATAAAAAAAAAACTTCAGGTTCAAAGTCGAACAAAAGACATTACCTATTTCCTGGATTTTTTTTTTTTCGTCCAAATACACGCAAACACTCTTGTCTTTCTACCGGCAGTCCGAAGCTTCTGCAGGCACCAAGAACCCCCTACCACTTTTTGAACCCTGACCGAACGTGCTGAACAAACGACCAAAAAACACCCTTGCCTGCACGAAAAAAACACAAAAAACATTATCTAGATTGTTTACTTTCAAAGTGAAAAACCCACACGCATCAACCAACCACATTACACACGCAAAAAGAACTTGGATGTGGGACCCGAAACCAGCGATGCCTGACTTACGCAGTTGCCCATAGAGTCAACCCGTCTCTTCCACTACCCTTTTGACATCGTTCACATCCCCGCACACTTGTGTTCCCGACCACTCTGCCGTGCAGTTGTTACACTCTTGTACATGTTTTGCTATATGTGAATTGGCCGCTTTGATCTACGTTTCTCTTATGCTCTGTTCTTCTGTCATTCACACATCTCGAGGTCTGTCCAACGTATTTGAATCCACACGCTAACGGTATCTCGTACACGTTTTCACACAGCACCGATTTTTCCCGAGGGGTTTTCTGGCACCCCTTTCAGACTACCCAACTTGAAGTCTGTGCTAAATACTACATTAACTCCAAACTTTTTCGCACAACTTTTCACACTGTACGAAACTGCATGGTAGTACGGCATTACAGCGTACCTTTCCTTCGATTTCTCTTCTCCCATTTCCTTTTCTTCGGTCATTACAGTCACATGCCTCTTTATAAAACCTTCTCTGTAACCCGCACTCCCCAATCTTTCCCACTGCCCCTTCACTGCCGTCACTATATATGTAATGTACGCACGACTCATCTCTGTTACGTCACGGCGCGGTGGTGGCGCGTCGGGAGCACTTCCGGTCTGGGGCTGTGGACGGAGGCCGCCATGAGGCACGTGCATTCCTGTGTCACTTCGGAAGAAACCGGACAAAAACCTGCCTTCGCATCAAAACGCCGCGACTGGGGCTTTACCAAAAGAGTCGGGAAAGGTTTGAAGACCACGATTGCTTGAGCGGAAAGCGCTTTGGATTGAATTCACGGATACTTCGGGTCGTCAGATTTATTTGTTTTGTTCCAACATGAACGCGGGAAAATCGTCAAGTTGCACGGACCACCTGCGGACTGCGTTCAGTGCGTCATCACATTCAAACGGCCGCCTCATCGTTCGAGCTGTCGTCTGCTCTCTCAAACGTTTCTGCTTGTCGTCTGCTCGTTCAAACGACAGCGGCTCTTAGACCAAACGTTGACTCGGTAATTGCGATAAGGAAGTGCAGACCTCAAAAGACGTTTAAGTTTGAAGGTTGCTTCGGTTAAGTAGGCTCGGTGTAAAGAGTAGATACAAGGAGATGTTGATCATTGTTACCAGTGGTCATCACCGACTTGTTATGCCTGATTCACTCGACCCGATTCTGCTTGCGATTTTCAGTATCGACGTCGACATCTCAGCTACGGATTTTGCAGCCCAAGCGACGTCATGACTGAAAATAGCGAGCAGAACCTCACCATGCGAATCAGGCGTTAGCATCCATTCTGCGGCGTCCACGCGGAATGAATCGCCGCATGTTACATTATTCACGCCAAGTTTTGCGGTGTAACGAGCGTCGTTAATTTCGCTAAGGCCGCTCAAGTAGTCAGATATTGCCAGGAAGACGTAGAATCAACGATTCCAACGCGAAAAAGAGCGCGGGGACTCACACCGACGCCGACAACATCCCATTCCAATGGTTTGTTTATGGGCGACGCCGAGCTTCTTGCCCACAACCCCATCGCGCATGCGCGGCGTCGGTGGCGTCCGCTAGGGGCGCTCCGGTTTGTTTGTAAACATGAGTTGGTGTACACTGTATAGCATTCTTGATTAACGACTTAACGACTACCGTTTTTAGTCTTGGAATGGTAGCTCCTTTTGGAAGGACCTGTCTCAGATTATCCTTAACATATTCCCAACATAATTGATGTTCGAGTTCGCCGACAATCCGCGGTCCCTATTGGCTTACGGCGATCACGTGGGCAAAATTTTCCCGCACTTTCGCAAAAGATACACTCTTAGAAAAAAGGGTCAGTATAGTCCTCCCTAAAGGGAGGAACGCTCTTGATACATATGTTCCTTCAGAAAGGGAGAAACGGTCGTCCCTAAAGCAGGGGAGCAAAAGTTCCTCCGTCGCCTGCATCTCATCATGGCGGCCACGAATCGAGCAAATCGAGCTCAATAAGGCTTAACGAGAACACTAAGTCTATTGTACGGGGAAAAAGAGCAGCAAAAAAAACGTAACACGAGTTTTCCGCGAACTGTATTTATTTCCGAAGCCGGCTTCCCCCTGCAGGTAAAGAAACTTACGTTTCGAAAGCATGCAGTCACTCAGTCTTCTCATCGTCAGCACTGCGATGTTAAACGGAGACAACCGGCACCCAGTTCGCGCACTTTGTCTTACCTTTGCTATTCCTCGAGCCACAATTCCTTCGTCAATCGTTGCGTCAACCGCACATCACGGAGGAGTGATAAACCATTCGCCCGCGAAACTAAACGCCGCTCTTAAAAAAAACAAATCCGAAGCAGTCTCTTGGCTCATTTCAGCACGGTAACACGAAATTATGGCGTAGCCGCGTAGCGTAAAAGGAGGTTAAATCACTTGCCACCAGATGGCAGGGTCAAGCAGAGTAATTGCAAGTAGCTAGGCCAGGGGGCGCTAGGTACCGCCCAATTCATGTTTATACAAAAAAAAATATTTTATTTTCTCACGCCACCATAGCGCTTCGGGATCTTCGGGAGGCCCTATTATACACGCATGTAGACACATTAGGCATACTACAAGCATCAACTGAACATACATTGAGCGCGTATACACATACATCGCACATACAAACATCGATACAACAGCACACTAACCCGATCACTACTCCCGAGCTCTGCGTTTCAGTCTTTTATACTGGTCGTTTTGAACGTACGGACTTTTTCGGTGACTCCCTAAGCAATAAAAAATATTCACAGCATGTTGATTTTTTTCCAGCATGCATATGTCATACATCTGAGAGTATTTTAATGGCTCAGGGGATGAATCTCTTATTAAAAAGAAAACGCTCGATCATGCCGTAATTATTTGAAAGCCAATAAATCGAGCCACTCCAATGCGGTTCCAAGCCATGAGTTCGTTTCTCCGCACGGCACTTCGTAGCCACTATTTATATTGTAGTGTTTGTTTTTCTACTTGTGCTGTTCGCGCACGGCTGCAATTTCCGTCTTGAATTAATCTCTGTAGAGCAGATATTCACCCAGCTGGAAGTGATGCTTCACGGGCAGAGAAATCGCTTTTCGATCAACTTGAATGCAGTCAAAGCCGCGACTTGCGGCAAGTGTACGGAGCTACGCCAGCTACGCCGTGGCGAGCTCGAAAACTTCTAGCGCTCATTCCAGCGCGCCACTTGGAGTGCAGTTTCTCCAGGAACCGTAGTATATTTAAACAGCAAAATAAAGAATAGCTTTTTGTTTTCGATTTTACCTGTTTTTTTCTTTTTTTTAGTGCTAAAATTCCATTGTAAATATTCGCAACTTCCACGACCTATAGGGGGCGCACTGGGGGGCTATGCTGCGCTTTTTGGACTTCCAGGAGACTAGGGAGAAGGAAGTGACGTCAGCAACGCAGCAAATGCAGATTGGATGTTGATTTTGTTTTCTTCTGTCAACATCCAATCTGCGTTTGCTCTAGTCGTTGATGTCACTTCCTTCTTCCAAGTCTCCTGGGAGTCCAAAAAGCGCAACATAGCCCCCCTGGGGCCGGTTTGCTCACCTTGCGGCCGCGGCTGCGGCTGCGGCCAAGAGGGATTTTTCTGCCACGTGACCAGCTCCACGGGGACAAGGAAGTACCTAGCGTCCCTTCCTAATGGCGGAGAAATCCGTATCGCTTCAAGCACAAAAGCCCAATTTCGCTCGCAGAAACTGACTGCAGGGACTTTCAATTGGAGTCCAATTGACCGCCCCTTTATACAGTAGGAGCGGCAGGTAAAGTTACGGCCAGGGAGGGTAAATATGAGCCAAAATGAAGAAAAAACCACGCGAGATAAAAGCGGTTGCAGTATATTTATATACCTCCGCTAGCGCCGGTAGCTCGCGCCTTCTGTCGTGGTCGCGGTTGAAGAAATTGAAACTAACATCGTTGAGATGAAAAGTCGAAAGACTCCCGGTCCGGATGGCCTGCCGGCAAGTTTCTTTAAGAAGTGGAAAAAAGAACTTGCACCAGTACTTCTTCGTGTATTCAACGAATCATATGAAAAAGGTGTCTTACCGCCATCGCTCCGAAAAGCGCACACAATACTTATTCCGAAGTCAAAAGATCCAGACAAGCTACAGCAGATTGGCGGCTATAGACCAATTAGCCTTCTAAATTGTGACTACAAAATATTCGCCCGCCTGCTCGCTGCTCGATTGCAAAATGTGATATCCTCAGTTGTAGGAGACCACCAAACTTGCTCCATAAAAGGAAGAAATATCCAGACAAACCTTCATATTGTACGGTCTATATTAGAAATATGCGAAAGAACGTGTGAAACAGTTGCAATATTGCAAATTGATCTTTCAAAAGCCTTCGACAGGGTGGAACATCATTTCCTTTTTACTCTTCTGAAACATATAAAAGTAGGCGAAACAATTGAGAAAGGCGTGGGACTTTGTTACAACGACATTACGACTAAGTTGGTTATAAACGGATCTCTCTCAAAGACCATTCAGGTTCAACGCTCGGTGCGTCAGGGTTGCCCTCTCTCACCCTTACTCTTCGACTTGTATTTGGAACCACTCTGCAGAAACATCATAAACAACAACACAGTTCAAGGTTTTCGTCTCCACGGTTGCGAGGTGAAAATTCTCGCATATGCAGACGATCTGGTGCTGGTGTGTTACGATAAACCTAGCATACTAAACGCAATGTCATGTGTTTCAGACTTCTGTGCTACGTCTGGTGCTGCCATTAACAATGACAAAAGTTGTGGCTCCTGGTGTGGGGAGTGGGGGACAACGCCATCTAAATTTGTAGACATTGCATGGTCAACAAGCAAACCGCAACTTTTAGGGGTGCCTTTAAGTGCTATGGACAACCCGAAGTCTATGTGGGACAGCGTCGGAATGAGTGTTAAATCCGCTGCGCGTATGTGGAACATGAGGTACCTTTCAATCTTTGGTCGAGCTGCCGTGTGCAACATATTTTTCTTGACGAAACTGACGTACCTCCTCCAGGTTCTACACTGTTCAAGGACGACGGTCAATATGTTTAATAGGATATTTGCGACATTTATTTGGAGGTCTTCCTATGAACCGATGAGAAGATCTAATTTATTTCGTTCTATAGAAGACGGTGGTCTAGGCCTAGGTCATATTTTTGTGAGGCAATTAATTGCCAGGTGGAAGTTCTTCCAGAAACCCCAACACCCATTCCTTGAAATTTGTAAGAACTTATTTTTGACAAACTACATCGAACCTAAGAACCGATTAGACGTCTCATACAATATCGGAAAGTTGCGGGGTTTTTACAAGGAAGTAGCAGACACCTTAGATTTCCTAAAAGATAGATTTGATCAGGCCTTTCTAGAGTCATGCTCCAAAATAAGCCTAGTAAAGCAGCTATTAAGAACGTTGTTCCCTGAACCGTTATATCGACTAAGCCCGTTCGATCCTCCACAAAACTGTAATATGGACCTAATGAAAAGAATTAAGAAAATGCCGATTCCGCCAAAATGCAAAACATTCTTCTTTCGCTTCCATTCGCGAACTGTGCCGGTGAAGGATTGGCTTGAGTCCAGAGGCATTGAGGAAGCATGGTCCCTGGACTGCAGACTCTGCAAGACTACCGAGACATTTACACATGCTTTTGTAATTTGTGTAGACGCGTTTTTCTTTTGGGATGTTTTCAAAAGGACATTGAAGAAAGATTTCGAGGTGGAAGAGAAACTTCTTCGCTATCTACATTTTTCAGAGCAACTAGATAGTGTGCTCGACACGCTTGTCGTTCTAGGGCTTTACAGTCTATGGAAAACCAGAAAGGTTGACAGGGAAGGAGGGGTTGCAAAGCCTTCATGGGTAAATTTTAAGAACATAGCTATACCAGTGGGTCAACGGATGGTTAAACTTTGTGAAGATACGGAATGGAAAGAAGTTGTAACTAATCTTAGCCGTTCCCCGGATATCATATAAAGCAAGCTCCCTATAGCCTGCAGCATAAACGATGCAGAATGGATATCTATGTCAACACCGTTATCTGGTTGGTGAAAAGTATACTCATGACTCAAATGCTATGCGGTCTTCAATGACAGTATGTAAATAGCTTGTAACATATTCTAAGTGAGCGAACCATTTGTACATAGTATAGTGTTTTGTACACAACTGTAAATAAATGTTTGTTTACAAAAAAAAAAAAAAAAAAAAAAAAGCCTTCTGTCGTGGTCGAGAGGTTAGAGCGTCGGTACTTGTCGCCGCGGCGTGAAAGTTCCGGGTTCAAATCCCGCTAGGAACTTTTTTTTGTATTTTGTGCGTGTCTCACTTTTCTATTGGGATCCTTTTACGAATCATCCACTTGCACTACTGCGCCTTACACTATTTTTACTGTTAGTCCCGCCCGTTCAATTCAAACACCGGGAAGAAAAAAAATATCAAGGCAAGTTAACGCGCTAATCCAATCGTTTCATAATGTTCATTAAAAAGAAACCAAGGTAACAACATCGGTATGGCTTTCACACAAACGGAGCCGAAACAAGCATCCTTTCCCCAGCAACTACAATTTTGTGTTTTTTAAATATACAACGCTCTTGCTACGACTCCTTTCAATAACAGGAGACGCCTATTTAGTACTAATAAAAACTGCAGTTGTGACAATTAAAAAAAAAAAAAAAACTTCCACAAAATAAGCAAAAAGAAAAAAGACTAGCAGCTCTTGATCCATTGATTGAGCGAAATCCTACAGGCAAGGCACCAAGTCAAACGTTTGAGAAAGTAGTAAAACCAAAATAAAAGATGTCATACTTTTACTTGCATGAAATGTGATAAAAGGTATATTTATACTCTTTACATTTTGCTGTGGCAGTCGTTTTGTAATATTAACACATTACTTGTTGACGTCGAATAACGTAACAGCGCACTACGCGAGAAACACTCGCAAACTCAGACACACCAAATAATACACACTCACTCGGCGGCGAGTGAGTGTGTATTTTTTGGTGTGTCTGAGTTTGCGAGTGTTTCTCTTGTTGTGCGCTGTTACGTTATTCGACATGAACTCTCAACTCGCTCAGTAAGCAGTTTTACTTGTTGAATTTTAGTTAGAATAGCAGACGATCACAACAGAATTCGAAACTGAATCAGCCGTTGACATCGCAAACCATCTCTCTAACGCAAACACGTAAAATGAATTTGGATCAACAAATGAAATTAATTAGAGCCGTTGGAAAAAGGAAACAACCAATTCTACAGAAATTCAGCAGCACAGTTACCTGGCGAACGAAGAGACGGGCATGGGAAGATATTGTCAACTTTCCGCGGAGTGTACGGCAGATGCAGGAGGCGTGGCGGAAATCGGTAAAGAAAGCCAGAGACATGTATGCGCTCTTCCGAGGTCATGAACAACGAACTGGAGAGTCAGAACTACCCGCCCAATGATTTTATAGAGCTCATTGGGCCTTGTCTACATTCTTAGTGAGAGTGCAGTCAAATACAAAAAAAAAAAAAAAAAACGTTTCTGGCGCGATTTGAACCCGGGCCTTTTACGCCGCGACGTAACGTACCGGCGCTTTAACCTCTCGACCACAGCAGAATTTTTTTTTTTTTTTTCTTTATTGCATGGAAGCATAGACGGTGGGCACATGGGTCATAGTTGCAGTTTTGAAACGAGAATGCACTGAGATTATACAAGCTTAATCAGATACATTTTCACCAACACTTTTACAATTCAGACAAATTTGCATACCTCTTCGGGTACGCAGGGCTGACTCGGCTGTATCAGAAATCAGGAAACAAAAGGCACTTTTCAAGTCTCCAGTACCATTTTGGCTTTTCCCCGAGTTCATCAAGGACACTCTTTACGTGGTTGCATGTTTCGATAAAATTTGATTTGGTAGTCCTTGGTGGTTCAGCGTTTCTGTCTATCATGCGAGTCTTCCAGAGACTATGCATACCAAGCAAAATAAAAAAATCAGAGGGAAATGTTTCTGGATCTTCCACAGGAAGAAAACGAATGGAGTATGCGTTGATATACAAGTCCTTTTTTATAGTCCTTTGAAGAACATCCCAGAAAAGGTATGCATCTGTGCAAAAAATAAAGCAATGCTCAATAGTCTCTGGCGTGTTGCATAAACGACAGTTGACCGACCACGGTACAAAAATTCCTTTGTCACGTAGCCATGGTTTTACAGGAAGTGTGTTAGTATGAAGCTTAAAGAAAAATGTTTTCGCAGTTGGGGGAACGCGCATTCTGCGAACTCGTTTTAAAACATCTTGATCTGTACTATTTGGATAGTGGCTGCGATATAAAGGGTCTGGAAATAGCGAATCTATTAGGTTATGGTAGAGCTCTTTTCTGGAAACAGTAAATAAATAATCCAAAGAAAATCGCACTTTCAAAAACTCAAAAGCTTCCACGACTTCTTTCGAGAAAGCCAAAAGGTCGAGGCATTGCCACATGGTCGGATGAAACAACGAAGTCAGGGAGGAGATCCATCAAGTGAGTTTGGAGGAAGGTCCTAATGAACGGGTGGGAAGACGTTCTGAGGAACATGAAACGTGAAACAATCTTCCGTACAAATAGGTGGGTTAAGCCTAGTCCTCCCGCTTCGATAGACCGAAACAGATTGTCGCGCCGCATTGGCTCCCATGACGAGGCCCATATGAAGGTCGCAAATATCCTATGGAAACGCTGAAGGTGTCCTCGGGCACAGTGAATTACCTGAAGCACGTACCATAGTTTGGCGACTAGGAAAATGTTACATGCAGTAGCACGGCCAAACACCGAAAGATGATTAGGCTTCAGCATGTCCGCTCGGCGCTTAAGTTTTGTGACGCTTTCTGTCCAGTAGCGTGAGCTATTTCGAACACATTCTAGAGGCGCGCCAAGGTAAGTTGTTGGCACGCCAGACCACGCCATTCCTGCATAATCCGAGGGCGTTGTCCCCCAAGTCCCAGTACCAAAGTCCACAGCAAAATTGCTGGGTTAATTGTAATGCAGCGTCGATACTTTGCTTATCAACACAGAAAAAGGCTACATCATCGGCATAAGCCAGAACTTTCACTTCATGAGATAACAATTTATAACCTTTTACGTCTGTACTTTTCAGTATACTTAGACACAGAGGCTCCAAATATAATGCAAACAGAAGGGGAGACAGGGGACATCCTTGTTTTACAGATGAGTGAAGGTGAATTGGTGCGGAAAGAGCTTCGTTTATTATTAATCGAGTTATTGCTTCGGAATAACATATTTTTATACCATTAAGGAGGACCTTTCCTACGTTTATGTTTTCTAAAAGAGCAAACAAAAAAAAAAATGGCTAACGCGGTCGAAAGCTTTCGCTAGGTCAATTTGAAGCATGGCCACTTGATCTTGTAAACTGTCGCAGCAATGAAGAACAGATCGCGCTACGTGAATGTTTGTCTGGATTGTGCGGCCTTTAATCCCGCATGTTTGATGAGCTCCAACCACTCTTGAAATGGCACATTGTAAGCGTTTAGTAAGAATTTTGGCAAATATTTTGTAATCGACATTGCAGAGCGCTATTTGGCGATACCCTTCAACAGTCCTTAACTTGCCAGAGTCGGAACTTTTTGGTATTAACACGGTGTGACTCTGATAGAACGACGGAGATAACCTGCCATACTGAAGTGAAGCTGTAAAAAGTTCAAGGAGGAATGGACATATCATGTCTATGTGTTGCTTATAAAATTCTGCTGAAAGGCCATCTGGTCCAGGTGTCTTCGAGCTAGGAAGGGACCCACGGCCTGGCTTATCTCTTTGAGAAAAAACGGTCTAGTAAATAGTTCGGAGTCCTCGTCACTCAAGCTGGGCAGCAGTGAAACGAGAGGCATATACTCTTCGTTTGATGAGGGGGAGACCTGACCAAATAAGTTTTGATAGTGTTGTGTGAATGTGGTCATAATGCTGTCGGTATTTCTTGAGTAAGCGCCATTACATAGCAACTCCGGAATTTCTTTTGCTAAGGCGTGTCTGCGCTCGTCATCTAAAGTCTTTTTAGTAGGTTGTTCGGCCGATACAAGGCGTTGACATCTTGATCGCACGGCCGCTCCTCGGTAACGCTGAAGCTCGTGGCGTTGGAGCTCAGATTTCAGAAAGCAAATTTCCTCATAAAAATTACCTGGTTTTTCGCATTCCAGCTCATACAGTTCGTGAAGGCTATGTGTAAGTGCACGCCTGTCAGCTTTCTCGTGATATGTCTGAATACACGCACACTCAATTGCGATGTTTTTTGCTTCTTGCTTAAAACTATCCCACTGTGCAAAAATGGAAAGATCGGTATTACTACGAATGGCCATAAAACAGGTAATTAGTCGCTCATTAAAGTCATTGTTTTTAAGAAGATTGTTGTTTAACTTCCACAGCGCCCATTTGGGTCTAAACATTTGTTTACGTTTCTCACCTAGCCTGACAGTTACAACACAATGGTCAGAGAAGGATACCGGCGTTACCAAATATTCAAATGTGTGTTCCAAAAGACAACTAGACACGTATATTCTATCAAGGCGTGCGTGGCCAGAACTTTGCAAGTGCGTGAAGCGATTGATGGACGTTCGAGAGGCACCGACGTCACTTAGGCAGTGTTGGCGGACAAGATTCTCGAGAGCAATACTACTGTTGTCGCGTCTCAGACTGATCGTCGAGCGGTCGTGGGCTTCGCATACACAGTTAAAGTCGCCAAACAGAACAATACATTTGTCGGTGTCAAGAAAAGCATCTAAATTTTGGAAAAATGAAAGTCGACTAGAACAGTCATTATAGGCATAAACGCAAATCAGACGCCAGTGAATTCCCTCTAAGTAAATGTCACAACAGATAAAACGACCTTCAGTGTCAACCGTGTACGAGAGCGAGGTGTAGTTTAAGTCTTTGCGGAGAAACAAGAAAGCAACCAGCCGATAGCCCCACAGCGTGACTCACACAAACTTCATACCTGTGTAGAAAAGGCTCGAGCGCACTTGTTGTGGCCTCCTCCGACTCTATCTTTGTCTCCTGAATCGCAACAATGTCCAGCCGCTCACGTTGCAAGAGCCGACAAAGTTGCACCTGCCTCGCACGAGATCTTAGACCTCGGACGTTTAGTGTTGTGAAATTTAGAGGAATATTCTTAGCTTGCTATCCGTCCTCATAGAGGCCGCATTTCAGCGTTGAACGCCGCTCGCCACACTTTAGGTAGCTCCTGACTTCGCGTTCGGCTTGGCACGGGATCCCGATGCTTTCCTTTTGGCGACGTCTCCGTCGCAAACACGGTTGCGTAGTGTTGAGGGCTCGCTTGAACACGAAGGTGCCTCTGTGTCAACCGGTGCTGGTCGCTTAAGTGGTTGACTGCTGCTCGGAAGAGGGCCGTCCTCGCTAACTGCGTGCTGAGGTGTAGTCGGAGCTTTGGAGACAGCCGGTGCGGGAGTCGCATCAGGTTCCACGTGTGCATTCTGTGTGGTGCTGGTGTTTGGGAATGCTACAGGTTCCAACACTGAAAATTCCTCATTCTTGTCGATGTTTTGTGATGGCTGGGTGTCTGCACTGTCTCCGGGCCGTGCGTCTTCTGAAGGATGGGCCGATTCGACGGGTGGCGATTCCCCGGTGACGTCAGCTACCTCACTGACGTCCATTAGGAGTTCCGCCGCTGTGTCATCTTCGTGTGTTTGACTCTGTCGTAACATGTCAGCATAGGTGGCGCCGTTGACACACTCCTCAGTTAGGTGACCATACCGCCGGCAATTGGAGCACCTCGGTGTTCTACAGTATCGTCTAATATGTCCCACTTTGTTGCAGCGCAAGCACAACGGAGGTCTCCCAGGAATAAGGACAAGGCTCTGGCACCCGTAGACTTGAAGGAGATGTGGTATCTGACTGGCAGTGACACCATCTCCTAGTACCAGTACTACCTCTCGATTTAGAGTCTCCATGTGCTCGAGCTCGCTGCAGCTCCATTTTTCTTTCTTGATCGATCGCGCTTTGCCAAACGTGGTGAGAGCTTTGATAACTCGACGATCCTCTAGAAGCTGTGGAAGCCAAAGAAGCTTTAGGTTTACTTCTTGCTTGTCCGGGTCAATGATGAGGCACTTTCGGCCTTTCACGCAAAGCTCTCGTTGAGCGACGAGCTTTGCCTTGGTAACGGCGTTGACACACGTCAGCATCCAGACGTGAGACATCTGGAACTGTCCGAGGCTCACAACGTCCTTCAATTCGACGATGCCACGTAGGGCGTCTCGAAAATCAGGAGCTCGATACGGGCGCGCCGAGAGGTCCCCATGCAAGAAAACGGAATTCAGGCTCAGGTTACCTGATGTCAGACGTGGCAGGATTATCCGGTAGTCTTCTGTAACGTTAGCAGACGTCATAACGTTTCCTCGGCCAGCGGCCGATAAATTTTCCCCGGAGAACATGGAAAACGTGGCCGTTCGAAACGGCGTCTTCTTCTTTCTCCCGACCACAGCAGAAAGCGGGAGCCACCGGCGCTGGCGCAGTATATAAATATAATGCCACCGCTTTATCTCGCGTGTTTTTTTAAGTTATTTTGGCTCATATTTATCCTCCTTGGCAATTTACCTGCCGCATC
>JABSTQ010003391.1:0-28148 GCA_013358835.2 Ixodes persulcatus
CTCTCTGGCGGGGCGCGGTGGTGGTGTCGATGACTTGGGAGGGTGCCGATTTGTCAAAACCCGAAAAGTATAATTATTCTTGTTTTCTATTAATCCAACAAAATAAAGGCACACATTTCGTGCGCAAAGCCCACAAAACTAAGTAAATCACTAAATATTTATTATTTGCAGGAACTATAAGTGCTTTGTTATTGACTCCGTAAGTGTGACGTCATGGGTCCAAACAAACCGTTTCTAGGGTCGTTGTTATGGACGAATACATATGGCTCGGTTTCGCTACGAAAACCCAACCGTTCAAAAATCAGGAGTAGGATTTAAACTTCTAAAAACCACAAATGTAGAAAGCTTGAATGTCATATATGTTTCGACAGAAGTGTGCCGGTAATCGCTCGTTTCTGAAATATTCACGACTGCAACTTCCGGTCCTCAAGATGCCTGCAGCAGACGACAAATGCAAGAAGTATGCCGTCTGCCGCACGCCGGCCGGTCAAACCGGGGCCGTCGTTTGAATCGTGTGAATAAAGACGATATTCTGACATCGCATTTGTTTGAAATATGAGTATCAGACATATATAAGAATTCATAGTGGGGTGCTATGCAAAATATGGTTTATCGAAAGTCCGGGCGTCGATCGAGATGATCGTCTGCTAAAGATCGCATTGCACGGTGCACCCGTGAGAGAAGCACTTCAGGCGATCGGTAGAGATCCCAAATTTTGTTTGCGGACTCGCGCTATGCGAGGGTGCTTCGTATACCTGGTTGTAACCATCGCGTGGTGAAAGACCCTTGCAGTTTCTTCAGATTTCCGCAAGGCCCCAAAGCGCGAAAGAACTGGATAAAAAACATAAGGTGAGTTCATTACAGATTGTACTCGCATCGCGGGTTCGATGGAGATCTTCCCCAAAAGAGCACATCCACGGAATTTTATGTATACCAAGGGGAAAAAAAAAAAAAAAAATACTGCGAAATTGCGATAGACATGCAATTATTTAATAACCTAACAACCACAATAATAATAATAACAAGCGACTTACCTCGACGGCGTACGATTTGTTTCTTATGCTGGCCTGCACTACGCCGGTAATGCACTTCAGGTCGTCGTCGTAACTGATCTGCATGACGTGGTTTGATTTTACTGCATTTTCACCCCTCGTAACTAAGCTGGGTTTTTCACAGAAAAAAAAAAAAAAAACGCACATTGCGGAGGCCTTTACGGCCATGGTGATGCACTTGTTTTTGTCGCTCGTTTACCGACACAATTCAATGAAGACGCCCGCTGCAACAGAGGCCAGCAAATCTATCGTGTCGTCTGCTACCGAAGCAAAGCGGAGTGTAGTCTTCAGAAATGGCTTTCATCGTTGCGATACGACACTGAGACGACAAGAACATCTTCATAATTCGATATCAAGAAGTTAGGTTGCTTACAAAAAATTATTTACTTACTTGTAAGCATAAATCTAGCGTCATGTGGAGTCTCCATGCATTAGTCCATAGCAACGTCCCTAGCAACGGTTTGTTTGGACCCAGACGCCTTGTTGTGACGTCATCACTTACGGGGTCAATTTATAATTTTGGCGAGAGAAAGGTTGGTTTCGTTTTCGCCGCTTTCCCTCAATCGAAGGCGCTGGAAGACGGTATGTTAGACAGTATCTTGGACAGAAAATGAATTGGGAAGACGGTACATTGGACATGACTTTCTTTCTTCACTAAACAGCTATTTCGTTGACAAAAACGTATTCTAACTTATTTAAACGTCCTGAATGAATTAAATAAATATTGTAGTAGTTTAAGACACGTTTACTGGAGGAAGAAAAAGCAACGTTGCTAGCGAACTACTTTCTCGACGGCGGAGGCACTTCAGATGGGCGCAATGCGCTTGTGGGTGGAGCTAAAAGATTGTTCTTAGGTTGCATCCGACTATAGTGCATTTGCTTTGGTACTAAAACCAGGGTGAAAAAAATCATGACTAAAAAAAACTAATAAATTATTTTTTGAAAAACAAAAGTTTTTTTTTTTTTTTTAACAATCTGGTTGGAACACGCTTGTCAAAAAATATTTTACGCGAAAAAAAAGAAGAAGTTTCGATGAATATTGACAGTCGGCAGTCCCCTCCCTTTCACCTGTTTTCTCTCGGCATTTCGGGCGCGTAGAGTAGAGGTGGATAGGCTTCGCCTTCACGAGTCAGGACCGAGATGGTCATTCCGGAATAACCCTTGACGTCATGGACTTCGCGCGCAAAATTTTGAATATATCTCTCGCCGTGAATATTGGTCTAAAATATATTTTTTTTCGAGTAAAGATAATTGTTTGGACACGCGTGTCCCACCCTGTTAATATCCCTAGCAAAAATTCCGATAGAGATTTGTATCGGACCAATAGAGATTTCTATAGGTCCGATAGGAATTTCTATTGGTCCCATAGGAATCTGTATCGGTCCCATAGAAATGTTCTATTGGTCCCATAGAACGGGCAGACAGGGGACCCTGTCTGCCCGTTCTCCCGTCAACGCGGGGGTTCCGAGGAGGTGAACCGTTCAAGATGTAAGCAGCTAAGCAGACCGGCGCTCTCGTTAATGCCCGCTCGAAGCGTGTTAAACTTTTTAATTAGGTACGATTCCCTTTGCTCCCTTTCGCGTGCTGTACTGAATCCTGATTGAAGTATAGTTACAAATATTTTGTTTATGTGGTGTTGATCGAGACGCATATGTTTGGAGAGCGGGAGTTTGGGAAGTGTGTTAAGGTGGGACTTGTGATTGTTAAATCTTTGACGGAAAGGGAGATCGGTCTGTCCAATATACTGCATGTTGCATACCCGGCAGTGCAACAGATAGACAACATTAGCTGAGTTACAGTTATAATTTCCGTTTATCCTAAAGGTGAAGTCCGAATTTGTACTTTTTGCCTCCACGGATTCCGTCATGTGGCTACACACTTTGCACCGCGGCACCCGGCATGGCCGAGATCCCAGGAACTCCTCATGTGTGGTTTTGGATCGTACTAGCATGTCTTTAAGGCTTTTTCCTCGACGGTAGACGACGCGTGGAGCCTGCGGAAAAACAGATTGAAGGCGCTGGTTTTGTGAGAGAATATTAAAATTTTTGCGTAGGATGTTGTTGATGTTGGGAAGGTTACTTGCGTAGGTTAGCACTAAATTATATTGATTATTCTCTGAGCTTCGAACGCTTGTTTTGTTGATGGCTGTCGTGCGGTCTAGTCTACTAGCCTTTTCTATAGCACTGTTGATGACGCCTGGCGGATAATTTTGCCTAATGAGTGCTGTCGTTAGATTATCTGCGTTTTGTTTGAAGTCTTGCTCGTTGCTGCATATTCGTTTGAACCTATGCGCCTGAGAATAGGGCAAGCTATTTTTGCAGTGGCGGGGGTGGCAGCTGTCGTAATTAAGATATTGTTGCCTGTCCGTGGGTTTTCTGTAGAGTTTAGTGGAAAGTTTGTTATCCTGAATTTCGACGGTAACGTCCAAGAAACTAATCGCCCGCTGCGATACGTTGTGGGTGAACCGAATAGAGGAATGAGCCGAGTTGTACTCCAAAATAAATGTGTTGAGTTCGTCCTCTGTGCCTGTCCATATCATAAAAATATCGTCAATATACCTTCTATAGAAATATGGCTGAATCGGACGATCTTCGAGGAACCGACCCTCCAATTCCGCCATGAAAATGTTGGCATAATTTGGGGCCATTTTTGTGCCCATGGCGGTTCCGCTAATTTGGAGGTAATGTTCATCTTCGAATTCAAAATGGTTGCATTCAAGCACGAGTCGTAACAATTTTGTTAAGGACTGGCAATCGAGGATTGAAGAGTTTTGGGTGTTCACATACGCTCCAATTACCGCTGCGATGCCGTCATCGTGCGGAATGTTGGTGTACAGCGCAGTTACGTCCAATGTTACCAGAAATGAACCTGTGGGTATGGTTAGCTGGGATATATCCTGGATGAAATGGTTCGTGTCCCTCAAGAATGACGGAAAGGTTGGGGGGATTTCCTTAATTATGGTGTCAATAAAACTTGATATTCTTTCCGTTACTGTTCCTATGCCAGACACTATTGGCCTTCCAGTATTCTCCTTGTGTATCTTAGGCAGCGTGTAGAACCGCCCAGGCCTGGGGTGCCAGGGCTTAATGCAGTGGAACATTTCCTTAGTTATGCCACCGTTGTCTTTCAAGTGGGACAGTGTTCTGAGAACAACGGACTTGATTTGCAATGTTGGATCACTTGAAAGTTTTTTTGTAAAATTTGGGGTCATTTAGTTGTCGGAGTCCTTCATTAATGTAGTCCTGCGTATTGAGAACAACTACGGCACCACCTTTGTCGGCTGGCTTAATAACAATGTCGGTCCTGGAGCCAAGAAGTTTAATGCAATTGTTTTCGGAGAGTGAAAGATTGTACTTCGGAACCCGTTTTTTCTGAAACGACTCTATAATTTCCCGCTGTACCACCTCTATGTACATATCCAAGTATTTGTTCCTTTGGTTGCTTGGTGTCCAGTGCTTTTTTGGATTTGAGGGAAGGGGGCAGCCGCCATCACTAGGGCGCTCGTGAAAATATTCTCGGAGACGTAGACTACGGGAGAAGTTGTCCAGGTCCTGGTATAACTGGAATTCGTCATACCCTCCCGTTGCAGGGGAGAAGCTGAGGCCCTTCGAAAGAATCGCTACCTCTTCTTGTGAGAGTGTCGTGCTTGACAAATTTACAATATTGCTGCCAATTTCATTTTGTTGAGAGGATGTTTGTCGGCCGGCGAAAGAGGCGGGAGACGTCTGTGCCGCAATGCGTGGGCCCCGAGCGCAGGGGTTTATTGTCCTGAGGTGCGAATGCGAAGTCGCCTCGGGCGGTGTGGGTTCACCTGATGTTCCTGATGGGATGCAACCTCTGTTAATCGAACTGTGAATCCGAGAGTCCCGCTGTAACCCGGTGTCATGCTGTAAATGCTGAGAGGAAATGTTGTCACGAACAAATTTTTTCTCTTTAAGAGCCCGAATTTCGCGGATCCGTTTTTGTTCATACCGTTCGAGCTCATCTTTCTCTGAAGTGGCAAGCAAGCCATCTGCCCTCCTTCCCTCCTCCTCCTTCTCCGACATCATCCTAGTGTGGTGTTGGGTTGTAATATCCATAAGTTTTAGCGAAGCCTCAGAAAGGGTGTCGTCCCACCTCTGCCGCTCGTTTGCATTGAAGGTGCTTAGAGACGGCTGGATCGATAATTGAAAGCCTTTCGGGATGTTTTTCTTTTCCATGTAAATTTGAAGTGTCTCCGAATGCATTGCGTGTCGAATCCGTTTATCTATGATTTTACGAATTTCGAGGAATGTCCTAGATCTAGGATGAACGGGAGGGACGGTACCTTTCTCTCCTCCGAGTCATTTCCCCCTCCCGGGAAGCGTGACGGCTGTACTGGCGAGAGTTCTCCTGAGGTAGTAGGGGCTCCGTGCACGTGGAGCGCTGGAACTCGTAGAGGCGACCGACGTCGACGGCGAACCCGTTGAACGGACGTCTCCCGCGGTGCCGGAGGGAGCGAAACCTTGCTCACCAGGTGCAGAAGGCCGTGTCACTGAAGGCGAAGCGCTCCGTGCAGGTGGGGGAGCACTGGAACTTGGGGAGGCGGCGGACGCCCGCGGTGAGTCCGCCGAACGGGACTCCTCACTGGAGGCGGAGGGAGTGGAACTCCGCCCGCATCACTGTGACGAGAGAATGGTACTCATTACCACCCTACGTATTTCTTGAGCATGACAGTTTGAATAATCAATTCTTCCGATCACTGGCGGAGTTTACATGAATGCGACCGTAGCGAATCAAATTGAGATTTGCTGCCTATGATTGGGTAGAAGAGTAAGGGAAAGGAGGATCAGCCTCACGGGGAAATGGAGCGTTCTGGTGAAGTTGCGGTGTTAAATAATTACATAACTGACGAGAACAGGACCTCTTGATTCGTCACCTCTCGATTCGATACGCTATGGTCGCATTCATGTAAACCCCGCCACTGATGGCAATCCCGAAGAAAGATTTACTGTAAATGTAAAGCACAGTTTGATTAACAACGTTTTATTGCTGTAATTCCCGTCATACTACAACAAAAGCAGCCTGATTTTTAAGTTAGTCATACATTTTTATTGATTTTTCCTTCGTGTTCTGTTTACGGTCGAATTTTGTCGCATAAAAACGTTATATAGCTTGTGGTATTCTCGCTCATCGCTTGTCCGAAGGAAGGGGCTCATTTCATCACGGTAGTATTTGGCACGGTCCAAACCAAGCCACACAATGGGCTCGCAAGAACAGCGCGCGCCGGGACGCCGGAGACGGAAAGGTTGAGCGGGAGAGAAAAAAAAAAAAAAAAAAAAAACGCACATTGCGGGCGAGAGAGGTAGAAAAGGCAGCCTTTGTGATGATAATGCACTTTAATGCAAAGGTGCAAGCGATCCTGGACAAGAATGACGAAAATTCTCCCCGGAGAAAGGGAACAAGACGGACAAAGGACAAACAGAAACCTCCACACAGAGCTAGGTGACTGGTGCTCGACCAAAACAATCCGCCTGGTGCTGGTATCGAACCAGCTAAGGACCTCTCCATTAGGTGGAGCACTCTACCGACTGAGCTAACCAGGAGTTAGACGTCAGTAGAGCAAACGGCCCGTTTTGCTGAACTGTCCCGTCCACGCGCCCGTGCATTGGCCCCGCCCCGCGCACGCCCCCGATCGCGCGCCCACCGTTTCGTCACCCAAGTCATCGACGTGTCGAAATCCCCACATCCCGATGAATTAAGGGGAAAGTTGAAATAAACACCAACGCTCCGATTTGCTCAGAAAACCACTTCTTTTTGTTTTTGTTCAGCTTGAGATAAATCTTTCTTGCTTTTAATGTTAAATACAAAACAAATGCACATAGAAAGCATGAAATAACAAGCAAGCAGTAAAAAAAAAAAAAAAAAAAAAAAATTCGGGATTATTTTTGCGTGGAAGGTTTGATTTAAATTATTACACCAAAACTGGTTGGACTTACATCCCGATTTAAATCATGATTTAAATCCTGACTTAAAAGATCTGTGCAACGATTTGACGTTGAAAGAATGGGCATCTTCTATTTTTGAAATTATTCACCTTGTTACAAAGGACAGAAAACACACCTCCTTCCTTCGAAATGTTGCGATTCCGCCACGTAATCGCGAGGCAAAAATTAAAATATTCCCCGACCTGTAGCCGCGAGCGACGGTCGTGAGAAACGCGGCGTGACGTCAATGGGGTCTTGTAGAAAGATAGCAAGTTGTGCAAATACCTGCTCGATAAAAGGTAACGTTTCTATAAATCTTGTCGTTCCAACATAAATATAAATGCGCCAAAAACCTGGTATCATCGACAAAACTTTTATTATACGGAGTTTTAGTAGCGCCATCTACAGGGGTTTCCCCAGGAATTGAAATCAGGGGGGGTGTCTAAATTTTTTTGGGGGGGTTAAAGGAGGGGGGGGGGGGGGGTATTGCGAATATAGGAGTCGTTGTGAATTAAGGGGGTGCCTTCGGAAAAACGAGGGGGGGTCTAAACCCCCCCTAGGGGGGGGGGGGTCTGGGGAAATCCCTGGCCATCTATCCTAGGTCCTGTTAAGAATGGAACCTTCGGCAACCTTTTCCGAGTTTCAACGCTGCGGAAACGAGTCCCGAAACGAGTCCCGACGTGTCAGGACGGCCGGCCACCTGTCGAAGCCTGCCCAAAACGTGTCTCAACGCGTCCATGACGTCAACGGGACGTGTGTGTGTGTGCGTGTGGGTTCGTGCGCTCCGGAAGGGGAGAGAGGCCTGGCCTAACTGCGGAGAACCTTGGCTATGACTCATTTCTGGCTACGACGCGGCGGACCCAGCTGCAAAGCACGTGGCGGTCGCACCTGCTGCCCTGGCGGAGAGAGAGGGAGAAAACGGACCCCTATATAAGGCGGGGCGTGACGGCTCCATTTGTTCTCTCGGATTTGACGACTGTATCGCTACCATGTAATTAAACCGTTCGTTACGTTACCAATTCTCCCACCTCCACTGGACCCCTGGGTTCTTCACTTCGGGGAATGGTCGTCGTCACGAGCCAGGAAGCTCCCGGACGTGCGGCCTAAGCCCCGCCTCGAACAGTCCACAAAACCGTCAGCTCTATTCTGCTCCTGCGAACAGCCGCCAAAAGCCGGAGGGGGAGGGTGACAGGGCCGGACGGGTATGGCCGGACCCGGATGAGACTTTCCTCCTTTCACCATATTGTTCGCGCTGCGCCCGCCAGCACGTGGTTACGCGGTCGCGAGCGGATGAGTTCTCGCTGCTCACGGATGGCTCTAGAGAGAGACCTTCACCGGAACCCCGCGCCAACCCCATTGGGCGCGTTCAGTAGTGCCTCCCTTGCCCCCGAACGGAGTGACTCGAGTCAGAGCTCTTTGGATTTTCTCGCCGGAAATCGTCACCAGTCAGGAAAGAAGGTCATCTTTAGCTCCTTTGACTCTACGTGCACCGTCTCCGGACTCGGTGCTTCGGAAGCCCCGGAGTTACGTGCACCGGAAGTGAATTTTGGCCGTCCAGTGGAAGGAGTCAGTGACTCCTTGACTCCGGGGCCGCTACTGAACGCGCCCATTGACGTCATAGCGCACGTGACTCGGAAGATGGTGAAGGAGTTGAGAGGCGCCGAAAAGCTCAATCTTTGTTTATTTTTAAAATAAAAACTAGGAGATGCAGGCAAAAGCGGTTTTTTGTTCTCTACTTCAGAATGGTCGAGACACCAACTCCGAAATTATTTAAACAAAGCACTGAAACTGTCGCACAGCTCCTTTAAATGGCGATTTAAATCATACTAATTTTTAATCTCCATCCCTGACTAAAACCAAAATAATCATCAAGCAAGAAAAATTTATATCAGGCTAAACACAAACAGAAACGAGTTCTGAACAAATCGGAGCATCGAGCTTTCTTTCTACCTTCCACTCTGTTCGTCAGTTACGTAACGTTCTAACGCGAAAAAAACAACTAGAAAATAAATAAATTAGAACGTGAAAGAAAAGTAAATAAAGCTCTTGGCTAAGTAAAAACAACCACAGGAGGACGCTTAAGCGTCGCGATTGAGAGTGGAACCATATATCCTCCTCTATAATAAGAAAGACTGGCAGTTCGACGACGGAGCCATGAGTGCCCGGTCGCAGATCTGGTAGCAGAAAACATTTCTCGGGGAGCCTGGACGTCCGCGCACAGCTTTTGCAGCGGCGAGGCCACGAAACATGCTTTTCAAACCCGACGAGAAAAGAAGCGGTAGCGCGAGAAACGCGAGCAGCACGAGCCGACATTCCATCGCTCGGGAGAAGTGTGTTTTGGCGTCTCGCCGCAGCGGGGCGACCGTCACGTGACTCTCCTCTCATCCGTTGTCTGCCGCTATTAGCGGCGAGATGTTTTGGTGGCGCCCTCCTGTGGTTCCCCCTTGTGACGTCATTACCTTGCAAACAACAAGTTCGATGGTGTTTGTTATTAGCATGGTGGAAGCTTGAAATCATTGCGCTCTCAAAGGAACACTGCCAACACCGTCAAAATTAAAGTTCTTTCATTCCTCTTATTTCCGTCGATGATAAATCCCCTTTCCGACGTCATAGTCAGCGTTCGGCCAATCGTGGAAGGCCGACCACAGCGACGCTTTCGGTCGCGCACGGGGCTAATACCTTTTCCATTTCGGCGACCGCGTCTCGTGGCGATCTGCCTGGCTTTGTCAGTATGGAGGAGGAGGCTATGGAGGAGGAAGCTTGCCTGCGTGTCTGCGAACCCGCGACCTTTCGATCGTGGATTCGAAAATGCCTGATTTTTTTTTTTAATTGTTTTAAAGGAAAATGAGTTACTTTATAAAGCGAAATCATTTGAGACATGTGGTGACCTTTAATTCGCATTACAAGTCATGTTTCAATACCTTCATTCCACGCGTGACGTCATATTTCACGTGAGCGTTACGGGTTGTTCGAAATTCCCGCGCGAGGTCATGTCACATGTGGCTGCAATGTCACGACCCTATCGACCAATCAGGATTTTACTATCCCACCGACGCCGACGCCGGCTTTTCTGCGACGCGAGCTCCTAAACGCTCTCGCGTTAAAAAAAGAAAAGAAAATCAAACAGTTTTTTTCTCTAGCGGGATTACAAAAAAAAAAAAAAATTAATTAAACTTCTTTTGCATTATCATCAGTGATCGGGCAGATTTATCAATCAATATGCCATGTTTAGAAATGCATGTAGTGATTAAGAGTCAATATTTTCTAGCTACAGTGATTTAAATAAATGTGGAACGTTACATAGGTCTTTATACCAACTAGCCCAGCTCACCAGCCGTTTAAATTAAATGTATGTGATTTAAATTGAGTAAATTAGATTTAAATAAATTAAATCTCATTTCAAGAAAAATATGGTTTACATATATAAAAACAATCATGATTTTTTTGCCATCTTTATGCAGAGTAATGCATGAACAAAGCAGAGTGCTGGGCTAGTTGGTGGAAGTTGAACAAAGGAACACACAGCACAGTGCGAGCGTAAAGCCCGGTTCACACAGTTGCGTTTGACTGCGTTTGACTGCGTTGCGGCAGCGAGACACCAGGACATCCCTGCTGCTTATATCGCGTGCCAAGAAGATTCCTTGAATTGGATTCCACGCTTCATACGAAGCACAGATGTGCCGGTGACTCGCTTTCGGTTCTCGCCGCAACGCAGTCAAACGCAGTCAAACGCAAGTGTCTGAACCAGCCTTAATGGCCTGTTCACACTCTTGCAACCGAGTACGACCGAGACGGGACTTGTTGGAGCCTCTTAAAATTTCTTAGGACGAGAGAACACACTGACACCCTGGTGCCATCTATGCGGTGATCCTGGAACTGCATTTCACAAGAGCGAAGGTTTTGCAGGATTTCCGAGGTCAAATGTGCGTAATATCTATGAGAAAGGCTCGTCTATAACGTTGACAAGTTTTTTGAGCCAAGAAAGAAAGGATAATGCGCGAGAAAAATAGAAAATATGCCGGACCGCAAAGGGCTACTTTAATAGATGGCGGTTCCAAGAGGTCGTAAGAGACTTCTAGTGTATGAAACCATGAAATCAATTTCGTTTCATTATTTTTTTGTTTGTTTTACAGGAAAGGAAAGGGCGGGGGGGGCGGTTGGAATTTTAGTGTTTCTTAAATCGAAATTCATGACGATTTCACGCTATAATAAATAACTGTTGCAATGTTACTGCCTTTAGGAAAAAAAAAAACTTCGTTTACAAAATAAAACCAGTCGGGCACAGTGAATGGGCAAAGATCGCGCGCTTTCTCCCCTGCCTGATTGCTAAAGCAAGTAAAGGCCCGTTGACACACTTGGGACTTATCGGAGTCTTACGTCGAGAGCAGAGCCGTATATTAGGAGAGTTTGGACAATAGGCGGAGCAAAGGCCGCCACCAGCGCCGAATATTCCCCCCACGCTTAGAGCGTAAACTAAATTTGTGACACAGCGTCGACCAATCAGGAGACCTCTACTCCATCTCACAAATGTCGACAGTGAAGACAAAGGCACGGGCGCGTGAGCCTAGCTCAGCGAAACGCTATTGTTTGTACGAGACCTCGTGCATAGGAGGCACTTTCCAAAGCCACGCGCTCGTGCCCATGCCTTTGTCTGCACTGCTAGAACAGCGTCCTGAGACTGGCTGAAAGAAAGCAGTGCAAAGGGTGGGGTGCGCGAGCGTCTTGAGACGCGGAGTTCCGCTTGGCACGGCTCAAATTATACTTCGTTTCACTTTACCTGCGAGCGAAGCCAAAGCTAGAAGCGCGAGACCAGCGCTTTTTGCATTTCTCCCCAGCTCGCGCGCTCGAGCAAAGCCTGCACGCACGGAGCTTCCGTGCTCGCGCTTCCAGTTTTGCCTTCGCTCGCACATAAGGTGAAACAAATTTAGAGCACGCGACCACCGCTAGGGGCTGTTTCGCGGCCTGTGGTTGACCCGAGATGCTCGCCTATTCAAACCAATGTATGGCCAAACTAGCCAAACTCTCTCAATAAACGGCTCTGGTCGAGAGGTCACACTGGCGCCAACTACTGGGTAGCAGTGTAAACTTGGCGGCCCGCCATAGTTCTTATTTCTCTCGCGCATTATCCTTTCTTTCTTGGATCGAAAAACTTTTGTCAACGTTCGAAACGAGCCTTTCTCATAGGTAATACGCACATTTGACCTCGGAATTCTCGCAAAACCTTCGCTTTTGTGAAATGCAGTTCCAGGGTCACCGCATAGATGGCGCCAGCGTACCAGTGTGTTCTCTCGGTCGTACTCGATTGCAAGTGTGTGAACGGGCCTTAACCACAAACCCAGGGAGACTACGAGCGACGTGACAGTGCACTTTTGGCGCTGCCTGATAGGCGGATTGTATAGCTTCGGCTGCTGTCGGACTCTTGAAGCGGTGTATCGCTCGCTCAATTCGGTCCCCAACCCCCGCCGCCCATTATTGATCGCCGACGTGTCCAATAATGCGCCGCAGGCGCGTGCCCTCATTTCCCAATTCGTCTCTTCATTGTTCCATGCCCAAACAATGACACGGCGAAAACTGCCAAGGTTTCTGTCCAAAGAACCTTTGTGAGAGAACCGGGGTCGCATTAGGGGCACGACCTACATTTCAGCGCATGCGCGCATCCAACCCTTCAATCGCATCGACGAAACACTTCGTGTTTGCTGCCGTTTCCTGCACTCGGGTTCGCTTTTCGCAGAGGCTAAAGTTCCTATAATTCGTTTCAGCTTCGGTCCGAGCGCGGCCGATGTAATGAGCCGAAGGGCCAATCAAACAGCGAAGAGGCACAACGTCATGGTGTGCTCTCTGCAGTTGATAGGACCAGCCGGTATTCGCCGTCTCTCTGTGCGTGCTCCTCCACCGGCTAGTCCAATCAAGCGCAGAGAGCACGCCATGACGTTGCGCTTTTTGCGCTGTTTGATTGGCCCTTCGGCTCATAACATCGGCCGCGCTCGGACGGAAGCTGAAACGAAGTATAGGGCTTCCAACAAGTAGCGACATTTTTTGATGCGCCGACTGCGTGACGGTGCAGGTTTTAGGAAGCGAATGGCGGCGCACAGCAGAGGTTTCAACTGAATGCCTCCATTTTGTTCCAGCGGAATGTGCTTTGTCATTTGTATTGGTTGTCGTTACTTGTAAAATAAGTATCAAGGGTCTTTAGTGAAACCATTTCGCGCCCGTCACGAATTGTATGTAGGATTACTTAGGATTACCCGAAAAAGGTTTGTCGTGGGGACTAAAGTCCCTAGATAAGAGCTTCCTACAAGTAGCGACATTTTTTGAAGCGCCGACTGCGTGACGGTGCAGGTTTTAGGAAGCGAATGGCGGCGCACAGCAGAGGTTTCAACTGAATGCCTCCATTTTGTTCCAGCGGAATGTGCTTTGTCATTTGTATTGGTTGTCGTTACTTGTAAAATAAGTATCAAGGGTCTTTAGTGAAACCATTTCGCGCCCGTCACGAATTGTATGTAGGATTACTTAGGATTACCCGAAAAAGGTTTGTCGTGGGGACTAAAGTCCCTAGATAAGAGCTTCCTACAAGTAGCGACATTTTTTGAAGCGCCGACTGCGTGACGGTGCAGGTTTTAGGATGCGAATGGCGGCGCACAGCAGAGGTTTCAACTGAATGCCTCCATTTTGTTCCAGCGGAATGTGCTTTGTCATTTGTATTGGTTGTCGTTACTTGTAAAATAAGTATCAAGGGTCTTTAGTGAAACCATTTCGCGCCCGTCACGAATTGTATGTAGGATTACTTAGGATTACCCGAAAAAGGTTTGTCGTGGGGACTAAAGTCCCTAGATAAGAGCTTCCTACAAGTAGCGACATTTTTTGAAGCGCCGACTGCGTGACGGTGCAGGTTTTAGGATGCGAATGGCGGCGCACAGCAGAGGTTTCAACTGAATGCCTCCATTTTGTTCCAGCGGAATGTGCTTTGTCATTTGTATTGGTTGTCGTTACTTGTAAAATAAGTATCAAGGGTCTTTAGTGAAACCATTTCGCGCCCGTCACGAATTGTATGTAGGATTACTTAGGATTACCCGAAAAAGGTTTGTCGTGGGGACTAAAGTCCCTAGATAAGAGCTTCCTACAAGTAGCGACATTTTTTGAAGCGCCGACTGCGTGACGGTGCAGGTTTTAGGATGCGAATGGCGGCGCACAGCAGAGGTTTCAACTGAATGCCTCCATTTTGTTCCAGCGGAATGTGCTTTGTCATTTGTATTGGTTGTCGTTACTTGTAAAATAAGTATCAAGGGTCTTTAGTGAAACCATTTCGCGCCCGTCACGAATTGTATGTAGGATTACTTAGGATTACCCGAAAAAGGTTTGTCGTGGGGACTAAAGTCCCTAGATAAGAGCTTCCTACAAGTAGCGACATTTTTTGAAGCGCCGACTGCGTGACGGTGCAGGTTTTAGGATGCGAATGGCGGCGCACAGCAGAGGTTTCAACTGAATGCCTCCATTTTGTTCCAGCGGAATGTGCTTTGTCATTTGTATTGGTTGTCGTTACTTGTAAAATAAGTATCAAGGGTCTTTAGTGAAACCATTTCGCGCCCGTCACGAATTGTATGTAGGATTACTTAGGATTACCCGAAAAAGGTTTGTCGTGGGGACTAAAGTCCCTAGATAAGAGCTTCCTACAAGTAGCGACATTTTTTGAAGCGCCGACTGCGTGACGGTGCAGGTTTTAGGATGCGAATGGCGGCGCACAGCAGAGGTTTCAACTGAATGCCTCCATTTTGTTCCAGCGGAATGTGCTTTGTCATTTGTATTGGTTGTCGTTACTTGTAAAATAAGTATCAAGGGTCTTTAGTGAAACCATTTCGCGCCCGTCACGAATTGTATGTAGGATTACTTAGGATTACCCGAAAAAGGTTTGTCGTGGGGACTAAAGTCCCTAGATAAGAGCTTCCTACAAGTAGCGACATTTTTTGAAGCGCCGACTGCGTGACGGTGCAGGTTTTAGGATGCGAATGGCGGCGCACAGCAGAGGTTTCAACTGAATGCCTCCATTTTGTTCCAGCGGAATGTGCTTTGTCATTTGTATTGGTTGTCGTTACTTGTAAAATAAGTATCAAGGGTCTTTAGTGAAACCATTTCGCGCCCGTCACGAATTGTATGTAGGATTACTTAGGATTACCCGAAAAAGGTTTGTCGTGGGGACTAAAGTCCCTAGATAAGAGCTTCCTACAAGTAGCGACATTTTTTGAAGCGCCGACTGCGTGACGGTGCAGGTTTTAGGATGCGA
Organism: Ixodes persulcatus; assembly: GCA_013358835.2. Classification (NCBI taxonomy): domain Eukaryota; kingdom Metazoa; phylum Arthropoda; class Arachnida; order Ixodida; family Ixodidae; genus Ixodes; species Ixodes persulcatus. The sequence goes on from JABSTQ010003391.1 coordinate 15,276, forward strand.
ATGGCGGCGCACAGCAGAGGTTTCAACTGAATGCCTCCATTTTGTTCCAGCGGAATGTGCTTTGTCATTTGTATTGGTTGTCGTTACTTGTAAAATAAGTATCAAGGGTCTTTAGTGAAACCATTTCGCGCCCGTCACGAATTGTATGTAGGATTACTTAGGATTACCCGAAAAAGGTTTGTCGTGGGGACTAAAGTCCCTAGATAAGAGCTTCCTACAAGTAGCGACATTTTTTGAAGCGCCGACTGCGTGACGGTGCAGGTTTTAGGATGCGAATGGCGGCGCACAGCAGAGGTTTCAACTGAATGCCTCCATTTTGTTCCAGCGGAATGTGCTTTGTCATTTGTATTGGTTGTCGTTACTTGTAAAATAAGTATCAAGGGTCTTTAGTGAAACCATTTCGCGCCCGTCACGAATTGTATGTAGGATTACTTAGGATTACCCGAAAAAGGTTTGTCGTGGGGACTAAAGTCCCTAGATAAGAGCTTCCTACAAGTAGCGACATTTTTTGAAGCGCCGACTGCGTGACGGTGCAGGTTTTAGGATGCGAATGGCGGCGCACAGCAGAGGTTTCAACTGAATGCCTCCATTTTGTTCCAGCGGAATGTGCTTTGTCATTTGTATTGGTTGTCGTTACTTGGAAAAGAAGTATCGAGGGACTTTAGTAGCAGAGGCAGCTACGCGTCATGGAAGCCAATGTAGTGATGTGTGTGTGTTCCACGTGACCTTCAGAGAGCGGCGCATGCACCAGGGTGGAGATTAAAAATTAAAGTTAATTAAATAATAATTTAAATCACGATTTAATTAATGGCTTAAGTCAGACCTGTTTTTTTACTATAATATAAATACACATTTTCAGCAAAAAAAAATGTAAAAAAGATTCCCAGAGATTTTCTTTTTTTGTAGTTTTTTAACAATTTGATCTTTTATATGTGTTTTTTCTTTTTGTACTGAAACAAAAGAATCATCGAGCGACATTATTTCTTACCAGCCTCAACACGTGCAAAAAAGCAGCGCTTCTTCGAGCAAGTAGGAGAATTAAGCTTTTTTTTTTCTAACTTGCACCTCGTTCGTCAGTTACGTAATTACGTCCTGTTGCAAGCAAATCTGGACGGATTGGTAAATCAATCTGGCATATTTAAAACAACAAGTAGTGATAGAAAGTCAATATATTATGGCTACGGTGATTTAAATAAAATAATTTGATTTAAATAAAACGCCGTCGGATTTATATAAAATACATTTGATTTATATCAAATTAATGTAGTTTAAATTAAATAACTAATTTGCATAAAATTCAATTTGATTCATACCAAATAAAGCCGATTCATTCAATTAAAGACAAAATCATAATTTTCTTTTTTTTTTTTTTTGGGGGGGGGGGGGGGGGGGGGGCAGTGACGCGTGGGGCACGTATTCACGTGCTACGTCCACTGCGATGGATTGGCTGGAATTGCTCGTACCGTTCGCTCCATTCCAACGTTGACTCCGGAGTATATTTCTCAGCAGTCTGCTTCGTCGCGTTCACTTGACAGCCATTGTTTTTTTTTTTATTTCAAAAGAGACCGGGATTGTTTCCACGATTTAGCGTATAATGGGTCCGAATATTCAGCTCTACCTTCAGTCGAGCAGAAATGAGCCCGATGTGCCCTCCTCGCCGGGTCGCTCGCACTTTGTGGGCATGTCGGTGGGCCTTCTCGGGAAAATGACGTTCGAGTAAATTCTCCTTATTTTATATTGTTTTGTAATTCGCAATTTATTTCTTCCTTCTAATTTGCTTGTGGCGTTCCCTTGTCTTATTGAACATTGGCAGAGGACGTGCCCCAGACCAGCACGCTGTTTTACAAATGCGGAGCGCAAGTTCGTCTGCTTCTTGTGCAGGGGATGCGATAATGTCAGAACGCCAAGTTCTTATTGGCTGATTGAAAAAAAAAAAAGAGTGGGTAGAGCTGAAGGCATGTAGCATTGAGGTCTACCCACTATCCTTCCATTCAAAGCCAATCAGAGTTCTGCGTCGTTCTGCCGTCACCGCAACTCCTGCGCAGGAAGCAGACGACTTGCCAACACCAGCTGACCGCAGAAACCAGATTCGCGGTAAGCGTTTGCGCGTACCATTGAAATGGCTGAATTCTGCGCACGAAAGAATGAACCAATATTACGGAGTACAGAACACGACATCTTTCAATTCGCAACAAACAATAATTAAACAAAACCGCCCCACAAAGGCGCCAACAAATCTTGCGAGGGGAGGAATAAAAAAAAAATGTTGAAGGAACAGGAATTGTCAGACGGGAATAGATATAAAACTCAAATATATTATTTTGTGTTTGACAAATGAGATTAAAAGCTTCATAAAACGCATCATCATGTCGGTGTGTGAAACAGTCTGTAAAGTGCAGGTTTAAGAAATTCAACTTCCGTCTTACTCAGTGAGAACGATGGAGCAAAACTATTGGTGCAAACCGTCGCCATTGTAGCCCTCCAGCTACAGGACAACAGGAACGACAGCGAGAGCGGTGTGTTTCGGCGCCGCGCGATTCGTGACAGGTGCCACGAGCCACTGAGATTCGGGGTGACGTGGTGCACGGACGTTCTACGATGGCCGTCTTCGGCATTGCAACTAACAACCATTTGTAAATATTGTAAATATAAATGTAGTTACATAAACCAAGCTCGCTACATTTCTGGTGACCCGGACATCCGCCGCCATGGCTACAGGAGCTGACCAAGGGTGCTATGTTGCGCTTTTTGGACTCCCAGGAGACTTGGAAGAGGGAAGTGACGTCAACGACTAGAGAAACGCAGATTGGATGTTGACAGAAGAAAACAAAATCAACATCCAATCTGCATTTGCTGCTTTGTTGACGTCACTTCCCTCTCCCTTGTCTCCTGGGAGTCCAAAAAGCGCAACATAGCCCCCCAAGACGCCCCCCTCGCCATTGGAGCTACCGCTGTCCTGACTCTTCCTAAGTTCTGGGCAGAAGATCCAGCACTCTGGTTCGTGCAGGTGGAGAACAAGTTCCGCCTGCACCGAATAACCTCCCAGATAAGGCAGTACGAGCTCCTCATCGACGCCCTTCCACCCCAAGCCGCCACCGAGGTTAGAGACATCCTCCTCGCGCCGCTCGGCGACACTCCGTATGACACACTCAAGGAGGCTCTGGTCAGTCGCCTCGTCGCTTCGGAGCAGCGACGCCTCCAGCAGCTCCTTAGCGCTGAAGAACTGGGTGACCGTCGGCCATCTCAGTTCTTGCGTCACCTACAACACTTGCTAGGCGACAAGGCGGCCTCCATCGACGCAGCCATCCTTCGAGAGCTTTTCTTACAGCGCCTCCCGCCCCCCGTTCGCGTCGGTTTAGCTGTGGCCCACGGGCTTCCACTCCTGGAACTCGCCGAGCTAGCTGACCGAATCATGGAGGTCAACAGCCCTACCATCGGCGCAACACAGCGAACTTCCGACCTTACTTCGGACATCGCCGAACTCCGGAAGGCTATGGAGAAACTGACGGCAGAGGTGTCCGAGCTTCGACGAGAATCCTCCCAACGTGCTCGGTCGACGGGACGACGCTCGCGAGACCGTGCCGGCCAACGCTTTGGTCGCGACAGCTCCCGTCAACCTTCACCCTCTCCCCCGTCTTATACAAAGTCGCTGTGCCGATACCACCGACAGTTTGGCTCTGAGGCCCGCCACTGTCGGGCTCCCTGTTCCTGGGACCAGGGAAACGGGATGGGCGGTCGCTAGTGGCGGCCAGCGACCCATACCAGCCTACTAGCCGCCTTTTCCACGTTCGCGACAAGATCAGCGGCACACGTTTCCTGGTCGACACAGGTGCAGAAGTAAGTGTCATCCCTGCCTCTACTTTCGATCGCAGAAATCGCACCAAAACATCTTCGCTGCAAGCCGTCAACGCTTCCCTCATCGCTACCTATGGACAAAAATCACTGACCCTGGACCTCGGTCTCAGACGTCGGTTTCAGTGGTTGTTCTGGGTAGCTGACGTAGAGTACGCGATCGTCGGTGCCGATTTCTTGCGAAACTTCAATCTCCTCGTTGACATGAAGAACAAGCGACTGATCGATGCAAGCACCAACATGTATGTGTCGGGAGTCCTATCGCGGGCTCCAACGCTTAGCCCAACTTTCGTGAAGCCGCCCCCGAACGAGTTCACCCGAATTCTGCAGAAGTATTCCGATCTAACCAAGCCAAGAAACTTCGAGGAGACGCCGAAGCACGATGTAAAGCATCATATTCTCACGACCGGACCGCCAGTTCATTGCCGACCACGTCGCCTTGGACCAGACAAGCTGCGCGTCGCTCGTGAAGAATTCGAGCATATGCTTCAACTAGGTATTGTGCGACCCTCATCCAGTCCCTGGTCATCCGCCCTTCACATGGTGCCCAAAAAGTCTGGCGACTGGCGCCCCTGTGGCGACTACCGCGCCCTCAACGCCGCAACAGTGCCGGATCGCTACCCCATCCCAAATGTCCAGGACTGTACATCGTTTCTGACGGGCACGACAATCTATTCCAAAATCGACCTCATCAAGGCATACCATCAGATCCCCGTTGAGCCATCCGACATACCGAAGACCGCCATAACAACACCTTTTGGCCTCTTTGAATACGTTAGGATGCCATTTGGGCTTCGTAATGCGGCCCAAACGTTCCAACGTTTCATCGACGAAGTCATCCGTGGTCTCCCCTTCTGCTTTGCTTACCTGGACGACCTCCTCATTGCCAGTGCGAACCCGGATGAGCACAAGGTCCACTTGGAGCAAATCTTCGGTAGGCTCCACGATCATGGAATTGTAATCAACACGGACAAGTGCCAGTTCGGCGCAACCCAACTTGAATTTCTTGGCCACCAAATTAACAGTCAAGGAATCAAACCGCTCCCAGAAAAAGTTCAGGTTATTTTGGACTGTCCACCTCCAACAACAAAGCGCGCTCTACGACGATTCCTTGGCCCTGTCAATTTGTACAGGCGTTTTGTGCCACAGTGCGCAGTGTTGCTATACCCCTTGGAAGCCCTACTCTGCAGTTCCACCGGAGAGAAGTCACCCCTGGCTTGGCCCCCTGAGGCAGCACTTGCTTTCGACAAGGTCAAGAAAGAACTCGCGGACGCCACCTTGCTTGTACATCCTTCACCTGAAGCATTGACTTGCCTGATGGTCGACGCTTCCAGCACTGCTGGTGGCGCCGTTTTGCAATAGAAGATCGACAACATCTGGTCTCCCATCTCTTTCTTCTCACGAAAGCTGCAAGACACTGAAAAACGCTACAGCACTTTTGGTAGAGAATTGTTGGCTACCTACTTGGCTGTGAAGCATTTCCGACATTTCCTAGAGGGACGCAATTTTTTCATCGCGACAGATCACAAGCCGCTCGTCCATGCTATTCAGTCGCCCAGTCAGAACCACACCCCGCGAGAGTGCCGTCATCTCTCCTTTATCGCAGAGTTCACCACCGATTTGCGGCACGTGAAGGGAAAAGATAACACTGCTGCCGATACACTGTCTCGTTTGGACCTCAACGCTATTGCTACAGAGAAGACGCAGTTTACTTATTCTGAGCTTGCAGAGGCACAAACAGATGACGACGAGCTTCCATCCATCCGCGAAGCCGGCACTTCACTGATATTTGAGGACGTATTTTTCCCAGATCACGGTGTCACCCTCGTCTGCGACAAGTCCACGGGAACCCCACGACCTTACGTCCCAGAAAACTTACGTCGTGATGTGTTCACGTCGCTACACTCGCTTTGCCATCCTGGTGTGCGTGCAACGCAGGAACTGATTACGAACCGCTTTGTCTGGCCCAAAGTCAAGGCCGACGTTCGTGATTGGGTACGTTCCTGTCTTGCTTGCCAACGTTGCAAAGTACAGCGACACACACGAACACCGCTCGGAGCGTTTCCTCTTCCGTCACTACGTTTTGAGCAGGTGCACGTGGACATCGTCGGACCCTTGCCCCCATCACGCGGTTTCACCTATTTATTGACCTGCGTCGACCGTTTCTCCCGATGGCCTGAAGTTTACCCGCTCGAGAACATAACGGCCGAGACGGTCGCCAGAGCTTTTCTATTCACCTGGGTAAGCCGTTTCGGAGTACCTTCCACGGTGACGACCGATCGAGGACGCCAATTTGAGTCCGCTCTATTCCGTCAACTCACGTCCCTTCTCGGCTGCTCACGTACACGCACAACAGCTTACCATCCTGCAGCAAACGGCCTCGTGGAACGCCTTCATAGGCAGCTAAAACCAGCACTTCGTACGCAGTCGTCTCCCGATGCCTGGGTCGACAACTTGCCCATTGTGCTGCTTGGGTTGCGTTCAACGCTCAAACCTGACCTGGGGAGTACGGTGGCTGAGCTCGTCTACGGTTCTCCGCTACGCCTGCCTGCGGACATGATCGAGCCGTCTATCATACCAGACAGCATGGATCCCGCATCCTACGTCCACAAGTTAAGGCAAGCAATGTCAACGCTTCGCCCAGTTCCATCACGCCAACAAACGCAACCGAAGGTTTTCCAACATCCTGCACTCGCTGAGGCTACACACGTTTTTGTCAGGAAGGATGCACCGCGGAAGCCTCTGCAAAACCTGTACGATGGACCATTTCCTGTCCTGGAAAAATCACCAAAATACTATACCCTGTTGCTTCGAGGCAAACGCGAAACCGTCACAATCGACAGACTGAAACCAGCTTTCTTCTCCCCCTTCGATTCACCAACGTCCAAGCATCAGCATAACACACCAAAACCCACAGAGCACCAAACAAACTCCACTCAAGCGGCCACAGCCACTTGTCCAAGGGGGGGCACCTGTAGCCCTCCAGCTACAAGGACAACAGGAACGACAGCGAGAGCGGTGTGTTTCGGCGCCGCGCGATTCGTGACTGGTGCCACGAGCCACTGAGATTCGGGGTGACGTGGTGCACGGACGTTCTACGATGACTCAATGATTTTCCACCTGAATGTGATCTTGTGCCCCATAGAACTCTGGTATCGCGAAAGCAAGGAGTGAAATCATCACACGTGCGGCCATGAACAACGATAAAGTGCAAGGACTCGTCGGAGGCCCTTGGGGCCTCCAGGTTATGGGTGCACTGAGTCGGTGGTTGACACATCGGCCCGTTTGACCGATTACATGCGCCCACAGCTCAGGAAGATTAAGTAAGCAAACGCACCAAGTTTGCTAAGTTCACACTTAGCAAACTTGCTGGCGTGCGTGACACTGCGGCCTTTAGGAACGTCGCTCATATGGACCCTTTAATACATCTGTTTGAGGCGCATGCGCCAGTAAAAGAGAAACACCCGTGCCGAACTTAGCAGCTAGGGTTTAATTGTGAAGACAAGAAGGTTTGCTCGATCCCACTGAGCTGCGGGAGGCAGTACAGAGTCGGCTACATTTCGAAGAGTGAGAAGAAGGCTTATGTGGCTGAAGCCCCGTAACCACCCCCTGTCTACGCTTAGGCCTAATACTAATTATGCCTAAGCCTAATTAGGCTTAGGCCTAATACAGGGCGCGAACAGTTTGTGTAAGGCCTAAGCGTAATAGGGGGTGTTCGCGCCACTTTCGGCTGCCGTAACAAGGAGAGAGAGATACTTCAAGTCCTCCTATGTTTACTGTGTGTTTGGGTGGCCCAGTCTCGTGCTTTTAAGTTGCCGATGCACACCTGCACGAGAGAAATGTTACAAGTGAAGTTCTTTCGCTTATCTGGACACGAGGGACGCTATCGACGCCACCGAAGATTCGGTGATGGTGCTCGCCTCTTCGATATGCTGCCGACAGATGGCGCAACGAAACGCAAAAATCCGGCGCCAGCGGCGCCTCGACAGACCAGACGACCATGATCTCCGTACAATGATATGTGCCAACCATGCCATTACAGTACGTATGAATACAAGCGGACTCAGTCTACTGGGAAATAAACCTTGAACATCAAAACAGAGAATCGCGTCGCGCAGAAGGAAGCGTAATAAAAACTTTCGGAGGATTGTCTGCTAATAACAAGACCCAGCTCGGCGACCACCTCGGGGAAGCTCGGCGCATATCTTCGGCGCCTGGGGGAGGTAGGCGCCAATCGCCGATGCCGTTCACGATGTAGTTGAACGCGTTTGATGTGGGTTTTAAGTCGTTCTCAGATAATGTGGATCAGGTGGTTCGAATAGGTAGTCGTGAAGATATGCGAAAGATACCTTCGGCAGATGTGTAATTTATTTGATGAACAAGTGTTCTTTTTTTTTAACCGATGGGATCAGGAGGGCATGTCGATCCCGTATAAGTAAATTTCAGGTGCTACCAAAGTTAGTTCTCGGAGGTGAGACTCGCTACTCACTGCGAATGCTCAAGAACCGTCATGTTCAGTCATGTTTGTTTTTGTTTACCTCCGCACACCCTGTATTGCGTGGGAGACTCCCCATTGTGACCATTTCGTAGATCTGTACGATTGATGGAAAAATCTCCCGGAAAAAAACAAATGAACCCCATTTTTTGCACTTAAACAAGGAGTTTTTGCCGTCGCAATAAATAGCGAGGCCCAGCTGTATCTCGGTAGCATGAGTAGTACCGTACAAATGTAATGATGCTGTCTTCATATAGATTCACGGTCAATATCTCTTAAAAAAAACAAAAAACAACGCTGCGCCCGTTTTACATGCAAGAAGCATTGCCTTTTTTTTTTCTCTGAAAACCCAGTCTTTTAAACACCACCCCACACAGCACATGAACTATGCACAAAACTTGATATTTTGTTGGGGTGACGACTATAGCTGCTCAGGACACTACCCCGGTTGCAGAATGTTTGTTCGATTTTGGTGGAGCAGATTGCTAAACAATACCTTTGCGCCGAGTGTCCTTTTCCTACTTGAGTTGTCCACGCTACCAGATCATGGAAAGGCCACCAATGGCAGGTATTCGAGAGCACTTTGGTATTTCCTTCAATGTTTGTAGAGAGCAGTACACATGTACTCATTTAGAGCACAAACATCGGTACCCTTACAAAAAAATGAATTGAGTTTCAATTGAAAGTGTAAAGGACTCACTCAATAGACCGTATTCAGTCTCAATTGAAACTCAATTGACTTTTTCTAATGAGTCCCTATTGAACCGTACCAGGTATTGGCCACTGAGTCTTAATTGAATTTTTAGCAATTGCATTTCAATTGAATTTTGGCAATAGTGTTTCAGTAGAACTTTTGCTATTGAGTTTCAATCAAAATATAGCAATTGAGTTTCAATTGAATTTTTGCAACGTGTTTCAACAGGATGTATTGCAACTGCGTTTAAAAAAAATTAAACTTGTTTTGAATTTTTTTTATAATTCCATAAAGCATGCAACATGAAGGAAACAAAGCACATGGAGGAAACGAACACAAACATCATAACTAAGCACTCACAACCCACTAATCGTACTCCCCTTGACTACCCCACCGCCTTATATACCCTACATAAGAAAGGTATTCATTTGGCCGGTTACCGCCTCAGCATTTGTTATGGTTCCCAGTTTGCTATTTCCTCCTTGGAAGTCTCATAAATGATAAACAGTGTTGCGACGTCATTAAACTCTATCCCTTAATAGAAAAAAACATTGGTACAAGCAATAATCGTTCGGTGCAGTAATCTACAAACGACCAAAACTCAATTGCATTCCTAATGAGTAAATTCAATCGAATCGATATTGAGTTTCTTATGACAAAACTCAATTGCATTCCTAATGAGTAAATTCAATAGGATCGATATTGAGTTTCTTATGACCAAACTCAACTGCATTCCTAATGAGTAAATTCAAAAGAATACATATTGCATTTCTAATGAGCAAACCCAATTTCATTCTTAATGAGCAATTTCAAAAGAATATATATTGAGATCTTAAGGACCAAACTCAATTGCATTCCTAAAGAGTAAATTCAATAGAATCGATATTGAGTTTCTTATTACCAAACTCAATTGCATTCCTAATGAGTAAATTCAATAGGATCGATACTGAGTTTCTTATGACCAAACTCAATTGCCTTCCTAATGAGTAAATTCAATTGAATCGATATTGAGTTCTTAATGACCAAACTCAATTGCATTCCTTATGAGTAAATTCAATAGAATCGATATTGACTTTCTTGTGATAAAACTCTATTGCATCCCTAATGAGTAAATTCATTAGAATTGATATTGAGTTTCAAATGATCAAACTCAATTGCATTCCTAGTGTCAATAGAATCGATATTGAGTTTCTTATGATCAGTCTCAATTGCATTCCTAATGTGTAAATTCAATAGAATCAAAATTGAGTTTCTAATGATCAAACTCATTAGACATTGAGTTTATATTGAGTTTCAGTTGACTCTATAGGAACATAATAGAAAGTCAATTGAAACTCATTAATCATTTTTGTAAGGGTAGGTATGCAAGACAAACCCTTTAGAACGGTTTATTTTTCACAACTTCTTTCGCTGTGATAGCCTCGTACTTGATGTAGTACGTATTGCTTGCAGTTTTGTGGGATATCTTGCTCTTTTGCTTCGTGTTCTTTTTGCCTTCCTTTTTGTATGTTCACCCCTGCCTTGACTACCAAATGGTGGCTGGAAGTATTTCTAAACAAATAAAAACAGCGACACCTGTCATAGGTATACGTTCCTTTATGTGGGCTTTGCTTAGGGGGATAACATCTGGCCATTTTGTTCCCAACCACAGCCTCCTCTATACTCACAAAGCCTGGCAGTTCGACGACGGAGCCATATAGTGCCCGGTCGCAGATTTGGAGCGCGAGGTTCTAGTAGCACAGAACATTTCTCGGGGAACCCAGAGCCGTATATTGGGACAGTTTGGCCAGTGGGAGTGGCGCCGGAGGCGTCGGAGAGAAGAAAAGCGAAGGAGAGAGGAGAGCGCCGAAGGAGCCAGAGAGAAAGAAGAGAGCAAAGAGGAGACGACCGCCATTTTGACGCGAGGCTGTCGGCACGGAAGGAAGGAAGAGAAACTTTATTAAAAAACAGTTGTTGCACTTATTCAGTGCATATCCGTCTGACCCCCGTCCAGGCCTTGCTCGGCAAGGGTGTCAGCCTAATACGGGATGGCCCTCTTTTGGGCTCGCTCGTCAGGTTGGGCCAAGGCAGCCAGCATCTCCCCCTCACTGGTCAGCGGATATTTTTTCCTGGATTTTATGCATTCGAACATTATATGTTTAAAAGTTCCAACTTTCACTTTGCATACCTTGCATATAGGTTCTTTTTGCAACTCTGGTCTAATAATGTACATCAGTTTTGGGTGTTGGGATTCTTTTAGTCTGTATCATTTTGAGTAAAACGCCTTCTCTTCTACTGAGATTTTTATGTGGTGGAGCGCACTCTCCTGTTTAATTTGAAGCCTCTAGTAATTTCTTGAAAAGTTTGTGAAGTTTCGCTTTCGTCTACCTCTTCCTTTGTAGGCGCCTGACTTATTCCGCGGCTTAGTTTCCTCGCGGTTTCGTCTGCGCGCACGTTAAGGTTAGGCAGGTCTTCGTCTTCGCTTAGATCAATGTGTGCTGGGAACCAATGTATGGTTATTTGTTCTGAGTTTTCGCTTGTTTTCCTAAGAATTTTAGCCGTTCGTTTGTGTACGTAGTTTTTGATATAGTTCCTGATAGCCGTTGCAGAGTCGCAGAAGATGTGCCTGCAGTTTTTGCAGTTAGCTGCTATGGCGATGCCCATCTCCTCCGCTTTTTCTATCGAGGCTTTTATAACACTAATGGCACTTATAGCGTTGCCTTCTGTATCTATTGCTACTGCTACTTTGTGTCCGAGCTTTTTATTGCCGTAACAAGCAGCATCTACAAAGAGTACGTCTTTTCTTTTACCGTAGGTCTTTAGCCTCTGGCTCTTCTTCTTTCCTCGCCATGATTCGGGTCCATGTTCTTTGGGAAGCACTCTTGAGGCTGCGCGTCATCTGCTACGGGCATATTTCTTTTTCGCTTCAATCAAAGCTTGCGTTCAAATGTGGAGAAACTTAATTCGTTATCTTTTTAAGCCACCGAGGAATACCATTATATCAATTTCTTGCCAGAGCCTGCCAAATAAAAGTAAAGAACCGAAATTTGGATGTCGATCCCATGCATTCCGCCGGGCGAATGAATGAAAATGGCGGCCCTCTCCGCCCAGCTAGGAGCAGCTGAGAGTTCACGCGCATGCGCTCACGCCTCTCGCTCTGCGCCGCGGGCTGATTGACTCACTCGGGAGAGGGACGTTACGGCGGCGAGATCATATAGACCCTTTCAGGCAACATTTCCTGGGCGCCGCCATCTTGACGTCACGTGACCCTGCCACCATAGCCGACCTTCAGTTTCTCGCCGTTGCTCCGCGTTGTGTGCTGCACCGGCCATCACCGGAGCTTTGTTTTCGTGTTCTTTTACGTTCCGCGCTCAAATTGTGTTTTCTTTAGGTCTTTTCGATATTTCGGGCTTTCATTCAATCATTTCATATCTATATTTCAACATAGCTCTTGTATTTTCTTATTTATGGAATGGAATCAGACAGCGAATGGATCGACAGTGCAAGATTATGGCCTATGATTCAGAGACCATGTAAGTTAATCACATTCACATGGGCGTACCAACAGGGGCGGCAAGGCGCTTGCCCCCCCCCCCCCCCCCCAGTTCTCAGAGTGAGGGGGCAAGGCATGTGTTTTGCCCCCCCCCCCCCCCCCCCCCCCTGAAACAGCCGCCACTGGGCAGGGCAAACACTGGCCGGCGGCACCCAAGGAATACCAAGGGCACCGCTCCCCGGCCCTGGGGAGGGGGAGGGGGGGGGGTCTGGTTTGCCCCCCCCCCCCCCCACTTAAAAACAAGTTGGTGCGTCACTGCACATTCATACGTTTTTGTCGTTAAGAAAGGGCATCACACCC
>JABSTQ010003392.1:0-19976 GCA_013358835.2 Ixodes persulcatus
TCCCTGTCAATGCCTTAGTCCTTGATCGGCCTCGCGAAATCCCGAGGCTCGTTACACCGCAAATCGTCGCGGTGAATAATGGGACATGCGGCGATTCATTCCGCGTGGACGCCGCAGAATGGGCGCTAAAGCCCGATTCGCATGATGAGATTTCGCTCGCAATGTTCAGTCGCGACGTCGATCGGGCTGCAAAAGCGTGAACCGTAGCTGAGACGGCCGACGTCGATACTGAAAATCACAAGCAGAATTGGACCAAGTGAATCAGGCATAACAAGTCTGTGACGGCCACTGGTAACAATGATCAACATCTCCTTGTATCTACTGTTTACATCGAGCCTGCTTACCAATCTTCAAACTTAAGTCTTTTGAGGCCTGTACTTACTTATTATCACAAGTACCGGGCAAACATTTGGCCAATGGGCCGGTGTCGTATAAAAGAGCATACGACAAGCTGAAACGCTTGAAAGAGAAGACGACAGTTCGAACGATCAGGTGGCCGTTTGAACTTAAAGACGCACCGAACGTAGTCCACGCACAACTTGACGGTTTTCCGGCGTTCATGTTTGAACAAAACAAATAAATGTGTTCATCACAAGTATCCGTTCATGAATTCAACCCAAAGTGCTTCCCGCCCAAGCAATCGTGGTCCGACGGCGTCTGGTTTTCCCTTTTCACGGCACATATCCACTTTCTCGGACGAACCGAGCACATGAAAACTGACCTTCAAACCTTTCTCGACTCTTTTAGTACAGTCCCAGTCGCGGCTTTTGACGGGAAGGCAGGTTTTTGTCTGGTTCCTTTCAAAACAACGCAGGAATACACGTCTCACATGGGGACGTCCGTCCACAGCCCCAGACCGGAAGTGCGCCCGACGCGCCGCCACTGCGCCGTGACGTAACAGAGATGAGTTCGTGTATAAATGAACTTTTTTGGTTTGACTCGCCGCAAAGTGGCGAGAGCCGCTCGACCCACCGGAAGGGTAGGACGTGTTATTTCGGCGCTCCGCCGAGTTGCAGGGTTCCGCCCATTGCCTGCCGCTCTAACAGCCGTTCTTTGGGCTAAACTTCAATTCAATGTTTTTATACAGACAACATACATCAGACAGTTGTCTAGGGTGCCGTCGCAAAAGGCAACTAATGCCTAACGACGCGTCGACCACCTCCACCCTCCCCCCCACTCCCCCTCCCCCCCCCCCGGCACATCACTCAGCGTGGCACACACGAAGGCAGAATAATGAAAACTTGCGAAACGTAAACAACCATATGAAAACCATAAGGATAACAGTGCACACGGGATAGCACTGCATAAAGGTCAAGAAAATAACAAATAACTTGCTTTGACAAAATAAGAAGCATAAAACATGATACAGCACATATTATGACACTCTAAAAAAACCTTTGAACGCAGTCACTCTTGATATGACAGAAAGTACATATTCATGTTTCCTTTTAAAGCCTGAATTGATACACTGTCTTCGATTATAGCCATCAGATCAGGATGGTCATTTAGAAGGATGGGTATTTGGTTAGATAGTTTTTGGTTGCCGTAGTTTGTGCGTACTTTTTCTATTGTGTAGTTTGTGGATCTAAGATTGTAAGTATGTTCTCTCCAAAGGTACTGTTGAAAGAAGGTTGTTGGCTCGGACTTTATTTGTTTATAGATGATTAAAGATAATTTCTTTTTTATAACATTTTGCAATGTTAATAACTGGTGCTTTCTGAAAAGCGGAGCAGTATGACTCCTGTACGGTGCAATCTCTATTAAACGCAAGACTTGCTTTTGCAGTGTGTATTGGTTGTCTATATTTCTTTTTGTTGTTGTTCCCCATACAAACACTTTTCGCCACTGGCGGGCCAGCTTTTTTTTACGAAAGTGAGTGCTTTATGTGGACACCTTGAGCTTCTTCAAGCAGCGGTATCTCCGACCGCCACGTAGGAAGCTGTCTAACGTTATACGAAGCGTTCCCTCCCCGTCCGCCATGACTTCAACCACCCCACAATGCTCCAAAGTAGAGGTTATGCCCGAGCATTTTCTTTTCCCGGCGAAGCATCCACCGAAAGCAAGTCCGGTTATAGAAGAGGTTCCGCTGCGCCAAATCCGGCGACGACGATGCCCACGACTATCAATACGGAGTACCTGTAAATCACCGTTTTACGGCGAGGTACGCGCAAATCTCAAAGCAGAAGCAAACTTCCAAGGCACCAATTAAAAAAGTTCCTCGTTACCATCAGACCCAAGGGTCGCTTCGACGTCACCTTGATCTGAGCTCCCATCATTCAGAACGACCTACAACAATCAATTGGGCAGAACGTGCTTGACAATCGTCTAGTCTTCCGGCGCAACCCCTGCACAAACACAATTTAGCAACGGTGTGCAGTCAGCAATACCTCACCAGGCTACTTCAGGTCACCCAGCTGGAAACCTGTCAAGGGAAGATCGACGTCGAGGCATAGAGAACCACCGCAGGAGAGTTCCCACGTGGAGTCCTCAACCACTTAGAGCCAGGCCTAACCTTCAGCCAGCTCCTCCGGGGACTCAGCTCTGACTACCACAAAGTCATTCAAACAAGACCTCTGGCTTCACTCGGCGCTTATCTTCTTACATTCAAGGGGTAAGGCATTTCCAAGAGAATTTGCTACTGAAGTGAAATTCTCCAAGTCAAACCATATCCGGCCGACCGTGGTGGTGTGGACCAACTGTCACGGGCTCGGTCAAAAGAGTGACATCTCTACTCAAGTCAAGCGCTGCGGAGCTTACGGGAACATCATGGACAAGGATCACAACCACTGCAGCATCAAATACAGGAACTTCGGATCCCTACCAACGTCGTCACTTCAAAAGACTGCCCAACACGGCGCGAAATAGATGAGCGAATCCAAGTCAGAAAATTCCTGGACCGACGCTTGCCCCCGCAACAGAGGCTCCGTTACTATCAGTGCAGAAAAAAACAAACGACGCAAGAAACAACAAACCACCAACCCACTCCGGGACAGCAGGCACAGCAGCAGCTCCTGCCACAGAAGGAGACTTCGCTCCCCCCCCCCCCCCCCCCCCCGGCTCACCAACAAAAGTTTCCCCTGCCGCCTACGCGAGGCACAATGACGGCTCTGACGACCCCCTACGCACAGGTCATGCAAGGCATGGCGTCTCAGACCCCGCTGCTCGACCAGAAGAAAGGGCTTACCACTCTCCTCAAGAAGTACGAAGAAGGTACCCGTCTGTCCTAACAAGCAGCCGAGAGACGAAAAAGAATAGGCAAGTTCCAAGCTAAACACAAAGACATAGAAAAAAACTTCCAACACCAACCGGTCCGCCAAGTTGTACGCCGACCGGTTCCGCATCAGACACCCAAGGATAACCCTCAACCCACACCACGACGCCCCTTGGCAGGCAAGAATCGTCAAAACAAAATCCCATCTTGGCCCCTCACAACTTTGTCACAACAGAGAAGCTGCAAGCGATGTTTGCCCAATTGGAAATCCAACTACAAACGCAGCTCCAGGCACAACTCCAGTCCCTGATTCTGCACATCCAGCCACAACCCCAACCGGGCCTTCCCCAACGTGACTAATAATAACCAGCAACATCAGGCCGAGCATCCCAACCTCCAAATCCTCCAACAGAATTACAGGGGACTCGATAAAAGGAAAGGCGAACTTCAACTACGCATCGCCCAACTTCGCTTCACATACACAGCCACGCTACCCCAAAAAGTCAACCTCAAGGAAGTCAGAATTCCTGGATACTATCACTTCTATACACCAACCATCCTCAGAAAATACAACAACGAGGAGATCACCGAAACCCGAGGAGAGGCACCAGTTTACCTTCAGAAAACACTACTCTAGCTTCAAATTGACACGAGCACTTGGTGCAACGTCTACCAAGAAATTGCCGCCGTCCGAACAACGCTTGAGCATCAGCCTCACAAGGTCATCCTCGATTCGGCTTACATCAGGCCGGAAGCCAGGGCCAATGGGACAGACAAGGTAAAGCACAACTTCGAATGGATCGAACATATTCGGAACAGATACCCGGAAGACAGAATTATCATAGTAGGAGACTTCAATGCACATAAACAAGCCTAGGACTCCACTGCCAGAAGCAGAAGAGAGGCACTCCTGAAAGCCTTCAAAACAACCCATCAAGCACTGGCAAACAACACCCAAGCCAAAACGTGTTGTATTGCTGCCGAGCCTTTGGCTCGGCAGCAATACAACACGGGGAGCCTCTACACCCGTCCTCACCATAATCGATCCCAGATTCCGCGTCTCGTGGGCATTATACCCTGACGCCTGTGACAGCGATCGCCTACCCATCGAAATCGTCTTACTCCTAAGCAAAAAAGGACCACCAGAATAGGAAGTTCATTACCATTCAGTAAGACCTATTCAGAAAACAACTCTCCACCTCCCTTAACACCGAAGACCTATCCACAGGCATCTCAAAAAGCACTGCAGCCATAGTGTTGAACAGGGGTCTCAAACACGCGGCCCGCGCGGCGTTTTCTTGCGGCCCGCGCAGCCAGGCATAAATATATATATATATATTTTTTTTAAATTTAATTTTGACTTTTTTAATGTTTTTTCTTTTGCTCATCCCGAGTGTGTAAAAAGCTTGCTAAAAAATAAAATCCAAGCTGTTCGACTTTGACCATATGCCAGGAATCGATACATGACGCAAACGTAGAGCGTGGTGTCATGAAATAGTGTCTGTGGAAGAGAGAGGGCCGCTTTTGGCTAAAAATAGATAGTCGGACAGGACGGGGTAGCCGAGGCGTCGACAAAGAGCTTCCAAGAGTCCTTGGCCCAGGCGTCGAAGCATCCTCCTATAATCCTGGTCCGCACCTTCACACATGCGGATGGCGTATCCGGGGCAACTAATCTCCCCCTCCGTTCCACCCCACCTTCTTCCTATGCTCCGTTCACCCCTAAGCTGACAGTGCGGTGGAAGCTGCACGCTCGCTGGACCACTCAACTGTCGGCCTTGAACCATGTGACCACTCCCCCCTCCGCGCGCTCCTGCGCGTTGAGCGAGGTCAGGCGATAAGATGGGTCCGGCGAATATGTAGCCCCCAGCGCACTGTCAGCTTAGGGGTGAAGTATAACCTTGTCAGAGCGTTTGGTTCTCCCAACCTCCCTTTTGTGTTCATGGTCACTTCACTTATCCTTTGCACCCAAGTTTATCTCAGTCGAAACTGGTGGATTCCATCGTTGTATGCTTCCCTTCAAGTTCTTGGAAAAGCATTTTACCCTGAATGCGGTCACCCGCTCTCCACGCCCAGAGTGATCTTCGGTTGACGGTGGCGTTGTGCACCCGAGATTTGCATCGATTAGCACAGGTTGTTGCGTTCTGTTTCAATGATTCAGTCGTGCGACGTCAACTCTCAAGCAGACATTTCGATGTCGTTGTCCAAGGCGTCTGCAAAACGCAAAGTTGAAGACGAGAAGCGGCTCTTTCAGGAGCGATGGGAACTATCCTATTTCTTCACGGAATCGCGAAACAAGGTGCTGTGTTTAATTTGTCATCAGACTGTAGCTGTGCCAAAGGAATATAATGTGCGACGTCACTTCATGTCATGCCATCAAGAGAAGTATGAAGCCCTCACCGGAAAGATCCGCGAGAACACGGTGTCCCAACTTAAGGCGTCGCTGGGAAAACAGCAAGACCTTTTCCAAAAGGCGGTCAAAACAAGCGACGAAACGGTGAGAGCTAGCTTTATTGTTTCCGAGCTTATCGCCAAATCGTCAAAGCCATTTACTGATGGCCTGCTCATAAAAAAGTGCCTGCTTGAGGTTGCTGACGCTGTCTGTCCCAGCATAAAGAAGACATTTGAGAAGATAAGCCTTTCCCCAAACACAGTGGCAGAAAGAATTAATGAGCTCAGTGAAAACGTCGAGAAAGAATTATTCACCCGATGCAACGGCTTCAACGCATTCTCAATCGCCGTCGACGAGAGCACAGATATTACTGACAACGCTCAGTGCGCCATTTTTGTAAGGGGCGTAAACAAAGATTTGGACGTCACAGAAGAACTCTTGGACCTAGTGCCAATGAAAGGAACAACCACCGGTGCTGATATTGTTTCCGCCCTCGAAAGAGTGGTTGATGGGGCCGGGCTGCCATGGGAGAAATTGGTGTGCCTCGCAACCGACGGCGCACCGTCAATAGTGGGAAAGAAAAGTGGCCTTGTCGGACGATTGAGGACGAAACTGACTGGACTGGATATCAGCAAGCGATTTGCAGCAGTCCACTGCATTTTACACCAAGAGGCACTCTGCAGCAAGTCACTGCAGATGAAAGGAGTCATGGACATTGTGGTTGGTGCAGTGAACTTCATTCCCTCCAGAGCGTTAAACCATCGACAGTTTGTATCTCTGTTGGAGATGGTTGGCAGCGAGCATAGCAAAATTTTGTACCACACTGAGGTACGGTGGCTGAGTCGCGGGAAAGTTCTGAAGAGGTTTTTTATCTTCGACACGAGATTGATACCTTTTTGAAAAGCAAGAACAAGGCCATCTCTGAACTGTCCGACTCCAGCTGGCTTTGCTCCCTCGCATTCCTCACGGATATCACCGAGTACCTGAACCGTCTAAATGGGAAACTTCAGGGGAAGGACAAACTTATTACGACAATGTATGATGACATCCAGGCGTTTCAATCGAAGTTACAGCTGTGGGAGCGCCAAATGAGGCTGCTCAAACTCGACCATTTTCCGACGCTCCAGTCACTAGGGCACGCGAGCCAAGAATCGTGCGACACCTTTTCGGACCTCCTGCGTGATCTCCAACGAGAATTCCAAGAACGGTTCCAGGACGTGAGCAACCTCTCAAGCGAATTTAAACTTTTTTCCTTGCCCTTCTCAGTGCGAGTGGACGACGTTGCACCTGAACTACAGATGGAACTGCTTGAACTGAGAGCGAACACCGTACTCAAGCAGAAGTTTGAGGACGTCGGAGTCCCGAAGTTCTACAAGTTCCTCGACGAGGCAAGCTTCCCCTTGCTGCGCCAACAAGCAGTGAAAATAATCGCCATGTTCGGGAGCACGTACTTGTGCGAGCAACTGTTTTCCTTGCTAAAGGTAAACAAGTCGACACTTCGGTCAAGGATGACCAACGAACATCTGCGATCGATCATGAGGGTCGTCTCGGCACAAGGGTTAAAGGCGGACATTGATTTTCTCGTCGCTGCTAAGCGTTGTCAGGTGTCAAGCCAGCGCTCATAAAATTTTAGCTCCCACATTTGTGGTTCACATTAATAAATATATCTTGGCTTTCATAGATTGTTTTGGAGATTATCTTTGTAATGCTGCGAATTGCAACATAATTCACGCAGGTAAACTTTGCGGCAATGAGTTGTAGCATGGTTGGTGCAGATTTCGACTGTTGACAAAAGCGGTGATGGTATCTGGCATGAACCCCGTGTTGGTCAAAATCAGAAACTGGACGACACACACTTCCGAATGGCGACAATGGCAAATCCAACTCCCCGCTCCCGACGTGCCGGCCCTTGCGAACCTAGGATTTCTGAATGCGGCCCGGCTCCTAACGTGAGTTTGAGACCCCTGGTGTAGAAAGTCAAGATGGAGGCTCCCAATCCGGACACAAACATCCTCTTACTCTGGAACAAACGCACCCTTAAACTCACGGAATATAGAAGCGACAGGGCCCAGAGGGCCTTTAAGGAACTCAACCAAATCACATCGGAAGCAGCTGACTACGCGAAAACTTTTAAGATGAACGAATGGCTCGAGCACTGCGAGTCCTTAGATTAACGCACATCAAAACGGAAACTATGGCGGACTTTCCAATGCATGCTAGGGATCAGCAAGACCTGAAAGACCATTGAGAACATGGCCTTAGCTCTCGATAAGCCACTAGAAACCATACTACAAGATCTAGGCAATGTCTTCTTCCACCAACCCTCATCCGCCCAATACCCACCTCTGTACGACCCGGATTCTTACCCGCAGACCCTCCACCTTGGAATCTCCACATTACCATGTGGGAGCTCGATACAGCAATCGGCAAAGGCAACCAGTCACCTAGCTGTGTTTTGAGATTTGTGTTTGTCCTTTGTCCCTCTTGTTCCAATTCTCCAGGGATTATTTTCGTCAGTCTTGTCCAGCTCGCTTGCACCTTTGCATTTAAATGCAATCTAAGCAAGGTCAAGTTGGCTCCTGGGCCTGATGGCATCACCGCCAGTATGCTCAGGAATCTCCCCACACCGGCCGAACAACTACTAGAATGGTTCAATTAGATCTGGACCAGCGGCAGCTTTCCGGAAGAGTGGAGAGGACCTAGGGTCACACCGATTCCCAAAGCCGGCAAACCATCCAACACCCCCCAGAACACTCGCCCCATTTTTCTCGTTTCCATCATGTGCAAGCTATTCGAAGGAATATTCATCGCACGGATCGAATGGATCGCCGAGAATCGTAACGTCTTTCACCCCAACCAAAACCGGCTACCGCAAGCACCTGGGCACGATGACAGCCTTCTCCCGCTAACAAGGAGCGCCTAAAGCCACAAACCAGAAAGACGTTGCTCGCTCGTCGCTGTCGACATCAGCAAAGCCTTTGATTCCTTACTCCACGATGAAATCCTCCGTGCACTTCAGCAGAGCGGCGTCACACACCGACCCCTCAATTTCGTCAAAGCCTCCCTAAAGGAAAGGAAATATTCTATCCGGTTCGCAAACATCAAAGGCCCAACCCGGCACAATCACATCGGAGTACCGCAGGGAGCGGTACTCTGCTCAGCCTTCTTTAACATCTCTTTGGCCCCGTACATCTCCCCTTGCCTGGAGGATCGAGAAAGTCCCATCCCTCAAGTCTACCACTTACGCCGATGACATCACCATTCGGACGCAAGAAAGCACCCTTGACAAGAGGAGACAAACCCTGCAGCATGCACTCGCTATTATCAAAACCTTTCTCAAGGAGGCAAGACTTGCACCTTCTTCGGACAAGACCAAATATATGATCTTTGCCTGGCGCAGAAACCCAACCCTCAGCCTCACTTTCGGTGGAGCCCCCATCGAGAAAGCTGATAGCCATAAGATCCTGGGCATTATCTTCAACATGGAAGGGTCTTTGAAAGAGAGGATACCTCAGATATTGAAAACCTAGAAGCCGGGCACAGCCCTCATTTGTCGGATTGCCCACAAGGTAGGGGGAGCTAGCGAACGGGAAGCCTAGAGGCTGAGCCAGGCGGTACTCATGTCCGAAGTTATCTACGGGGAAAATTTCTAAAGACTTGAAAAAAGCCATTGGGAAACGCTCGAAAGGCTCCAGAACGACGCTTGAAGATGCATAGTAGGCCTCCACAAACATACGAAGCTGGAAGAATTGCTTACATATGCATTCCCCTCTAGAAGCTACAAGACATGGCTAGGGCCCAACGAGAACTTCACTACATTGCTCTCCAAATCTCCAGGCAAGGCAGAGCCATCCTCCGCCGACTTGGCGAAAGTATCTTACACCTAGCCAAGCTTGGACGACCTCTTCCTCCTTGGGAACTCGCTGATATTGTTTTCGGCATCCACATACCGAAGAACATGGGGCCAGAACACCAAGAGCGGCGCCAACTCTTCGCTCGACGACACAAAAATATCGAAGTCATCCACTCCGAGACCTCCGACATTTTCTCGGTATACACAGACGCCGCATATCGCCCCAACCTGTAGAGGACGGTAGTGTTGCGGCCAAATAAATATGAATCGTGGCGCCACCTTCGGGTTTGGCGATTAGATACTTAAACGATGTGCGGAATAAACATTTTTTTTTTTTTCAACAGGGACACTTGTCTGGCGGGTCAGCTCACTCTCGGCCGCCCCGGCCGCTCGCGCCTCTGCCTTGCGCTCTTGAGCCTTCTTCATGGTGTCAGAAGTGCCTCCAAGATGCCGGACACCCTGGAAATTCACGCTGTCTCGCCGCTCCTGCCATCAGCCGCTGCCTTCTCTCCACGGGCCCCGCCGCCGTTTACGTTCAACGAAGCCAGCCTGTGGCCTGCCTGGCTTCAGCGATTTGAAGATTGATCCTTTGCATCGGGCCTGTCCGCCGCGTCTGAAGAAATCAAAGTGCGCACCCTCCTATACTTCATGGGTCACCAAGCTCGCGTGGTCCTTTCGTCCATCTTGCCGGACGACGAGGCCTACCGCTCGTACGCCGACGTCGCAGCCAAGCTCGCAGGCTATCTTCGTGCAACCCGTCAACGAGGTGTACGAGTTGAGTCGCTTCCACAAGCGCACACAGTTGACGGGCGAGACCGTCGACGTTTTCTTCACGACGTTGCGTAGCCTCGTCAAAAAGCGCAACTATCCGGCACCGGAGGTGGAGGATTTCATCGTACGAGACCGGTTCGTCGTCGGGCTGCAAGACTCACGCCTGTCCGACCAACTTTGCCGGAATCCGAAACTCACGCTCCAAGAAGCGCTCCTGCTGGCTCGACAACACGAGGACGCTGAAAACGAGAAGAAACGTCAAGCAACGACTTCGCAGCCGAATCCCCTCAATGTTGACGCTGCGTTGAGAAAGTCAATCAAGATGGCGCCTGCCTCCAAAGTTCGAGAACCTTCTCGAAGCCGGGACCACGGCCGGGACAGCCACCCTCGCGGGTCGAAAGTGTCGTGTGACTACTGCGGCAACGCACCGCCCTCACGTTCCGAGTGTCCAGCCAGGAGGGCTACGTGCAACCATTTCCGAAAAAAAAGGACATTTCGCATCAGTTTGCCGCTCCAGAACGAAGCGTCTCAGCCGTATCCAGCTGCACTCCGTGGAATCGTCGCAAGCGTCCGGCCGGTACGTCGTTGTACGCGTCAATGGCTGCCCCCTACAGTTCAAGATGGATTCCGGCGCGGACGTTTCTGTCGTCCCCCGTTTTTTTCCGGGATGTCCTGCCTCGTTGGACCAACCTATGGGCGAGCAACTCGTCGGTCAGGGACGCTGCTGTCTCAACCTTCTCGGTACGTTCCCGGCTACCCTGGCATGGCGAGGTTGGACAGTACACCAGAAGCTGTACGTCGTCGGCAGCTTGGACTCCTCTGCTAGGCTACGCTGCGATTTTCGCTCTAAGGGTCGTACACTTTGTCGATTCCATACCCAACGCCACCTGCAGCTGCTGCTACACTCTTCACGGGACTTAGTACGATGCCGGACGTGTACCACATTCGCATCAAGCCAGGACCTGTGCCCTTCTCGCTAAACGTACCCAGAAGGATTCCCATTCCTCTCCGAGGGGTTGTGAAAGATGAACTCGACCGAATGGAGAGAAGACGTCATTCGGCGTGTTGAGACACCTACGGCGTGGTGCGCCGGCGTCGATCTAACCAAGCTTAATCAGGTCGTTCTACGGGAGAGACACCTGATGCCGAACATTGACCAGGTCCTGGGACCACTGGGCAGTGCTGTCGTCTTCTCAAAACTTGATGCGTCGTCAGGGTTTCACCAAGTGCGTCTCTAGGAAAGCAGCCAGAAATACATAACGTTTTTCACGCCCTTTGGGCGTTACAGCTACAGATGCCTTCCCTTCGACATCACCTCAGCCCCGAAGGTGTTCCAACGCCAGATGTCGCGTATTCTCGAGGGCCTCGACGGGCGCGTCAACATGGTGGGTGATATCCTCGTTTTCGGCAGGGACAAACCGGAGCACGACGCTGGACTCGACGCCGTCCTCAAGAGACTCCAGCAGGCTGGCGTCACCCTTAACGCCTTCAAGTGTCAGTTTGATGTGTCGTCCGTCAAGTTGCTGGGCGTGTATGCCAGGTGCAAATGCGTCGCACCAGACCCAGACGAAGTTTACGCCATCACTAATATCCGACCTCCGACGAATGTGCACGGGGTGCCACGCCTCCTGGCCCTTCAGAACCACGTTAGACGATTCTTGCCGAATCTGCCGGCCAAGACTGTTCCTGGGGTTCTGCCCAAGCTACAGGCTTCGAGTCGCTGAAGACGATGGTGGCCTCCAGCTCTTGCATCGCCCTCTACAACTCCGAGTACCCCACGACTGTATCCGCAGATGCAAGCTCGTACGGCCTGGGTGACGTACTCCTACAGGATCAACCGTCAGAGGAACGCCGAGCGGTCGCTTTTGCGTCACGTGCCTTGACAGCTGCTGAAGAACGGTAAAGTTGGATCGAAAAAGAAGCGCTCGAAGTCTCGTGGGCAGTTCAGCGCTTTGAAGAGTTTTGCGCGGCCTCAGCTTCATTGCGGAGACTGATCACCAGCCACTCGCAAGTTACTGGGCACTGCCGACCTCGACCTTATGCCTCCCCGCATCCAGCGTTTCCGCATCATACTTGTGCGGTTCCAGGTTTCAGTACGGTACGTTCCAGGGAAGTACCTGGCCACTACCGACATGCTGTCACGGGATCCCGGAGGCCCCTCTCTAGCTGCCTCTTCCACCGGCAGCGTCGAGCTCTTTGGGTCACAAATCGTGACAGCACTTCCTTTGACTATGGCGGTGCACCTCGACGACTTCAGAAGGCATCAAGCTTTAAATTCTAAGTGCTCCGCTCTGAGGGTCTACCCAAAGGCTGGCCAAGACAAGATAGACTCCCCTTGAATAAGACCCGCTACTGGGACCACCGGGGCGACTTCTCCATTTGCGAAGATCTGCTGCTCAAGGGTGGACGTTTCGTCGTGCCTTCACTGCTGCGCAAGGACATCGTGGGCCTGCTCCACAACGGGTACCAAGGTGTGAAGCGGTGTCTAACCCTAGCCAAGGACTCTGTGTGGTGGCCGGACCTCAAGAGCCAGGTCAGAACTGCCGTTGAGAACCGCACTGCGTGTACAAGCACCCAAGTTCAGCGTTGCGAACCCACGCTTTCCACCGAAATCCCTTCAGCCCCATGGGAGCGGGTTGCTGCTAACTTGTTCTACTTAGATGGCCAGGACTTCCTTCTCGTTGTTGACTGCCGTTCTAGGTACCCCGAGGTCATAACACTCCGGTCGACGTCCACTGATGCAGTCATCTGTGCCGTCAAGAGCATTTTCGTTCGGCGCGGCATTCCACAGACGTTCTTCAGTGACAATGGGCCGCAGGGTGAATCCGTAGCATTTTGCGACTTCGCAAAATGCTACGGATTCACACACCTCGCGAGTAGTCCTCGCTACCCTGAATCGAACGGTGAAGCTGAGAGGATGGTCCTCACAATCAAAGAACTGTTCCGGAAAGCAGAAGACCCCTTCCTGGCACTGCTAGCGTACCGAAACCCTCTTGGTGTGTCGGGATGCAGCCAGGCCCAGCTCCTTACGGGACATTCTATACGAACACGCCTACCCGTCACCGCCCCAAGCCTGGTTTCGGATTGGCCTCAAGTCAAGGACCTTAACGAGCGCGACGTTACCCATGGCGTCGTAGACAGCAGAGAGACTTCAATTCTCGCCACCGTACGCGGAATCTTCGCCCTCTCCAAAACGGGTAGGAAGTGTGGGTACAAGAGCCCAGTCAACAGCAACTGTTCTGAGTCCTGCTCAGAAGCCACGGTCGTATGTCGTCCAGACGCCCAGCAGTGTCCTCGTGTGACACCGCAGGCACCTCGTCCCCCGCAGCAGCTCTCCGTCATGTTCTGCGACTCCTCGAACAACTGACGGGTCGGCAGCCCTGCAGCAGGCTTCCGAGGACAGTGACAGCGGTAGAGCACCTCTTGCATCTCCGCGGGCACCTCAAAACCGATCTCAAAACCAATTCAATTCCCCGCTAAATTTAGCGGGGAAATTGAATTGGTGTGTAGGCCCATGACGTCCCATAATGCAACACTGCGCATTCAATTTTCAGCAACATTTAGTTGTAAAACTGTCTTCACAATACCTCAACACTATTTCAGTTTTCCCACTAAATTTAGCGGGGAAACTGTGACGTCCCATGATGCAACGCGCGCAGTTACGCCGACAGCAACGCCCGCCGCTCAACGCGAAAACGGGCGCCTAAGTACTACGTTCTAAAACATCGCAAGGCGTATTAAAATAAAAGAAAGAAACGGTGCATGTTAGGAGGGAGCATGAACTGCAACGCAAACATGGCTGGCGACGAGAGACACCTCCTGTGGGTATGTGCGACTTTCTCAGAAGAGCGGTCACCGGTCCTCGACGCGCTCAAACCGCAGGGCAGGCCTCCCACACTCGATGCCTGGTTCTGACCGGTGGGAGAGCAACAGAGAAAAAAGTCGGTTTTGGCCAGCTTGCATGTACATATAGTGTCGCCCTCTATCTACACCCGCATTTTCTTCCACTCCTCCCCTACCACCACTTCCTAAACCTGACCATACTGTACGCAAATCGTCCGTGCAAGAATCTCCCGGCCTCCTTTTGTCTACACAGGAACGTGACCAGGTGATCACCGTTGTCCCTGATCTTCTTTACCACCTCATAAAGAATCGATAAAAAGTCTTCTCACTCACTCAGGGAGCATGACGCCATGGTCATGCTACACTGACGCGCGCGCAAGCAGCTTGCTCATGCTACTTTAATGGGATGAGACTTTAATGGAACGGAACTTCCAGAGCTCCTCCGTCGCAGCATCGAAGCTTGGGTTGTGCTATTCGAAGGTCAAACACATCAGAGTAGGACGCACACCCTCCCAGCGGCCACCTCTTCCACCCGCAGTTTTATCAATTTCCAGAGGCCTCCAGAAGGCGCAGCTATGCTCAGCAATTGTCAACGTCCACGCGCTCCGATGTTTGCATTTCATTCGAACATGAAAATTCAGCAGCCCTGAGTTCTGCGACACGTCATGCAAAGTCGGGTAATTTAATTTTAAGTCGAACAAATCTTTATAAAAATTTAATATGGGAGTTACATGAATTCTGTCTCTTACCTGTGTCTTTTGGGGCTCGGAGGACGCTAGATGGAGAATAATCGTCACGCTAATTGAATATTTAACTGAAATCTAATAATTCCCAAAGCCTCAAATAAAAATCAGCCTCAACACCGTATTTGTAACATGATTCATCAAATAATATTAAAAGTTAAATAATGGATTTTAGTTAATTCATCTACCGTTACTTTTCTGAAGGTGCTGGATTAACAGATATAAACTATTCACTGAAAATATCGAAGAGATATAAAGTAGGAGTACGATTTGGTCACCTTCTACGCGTTTATGCCACAAATCTCGCAGTGACCGGCCAAGTGAACGAGATATGCGTAGAGGGCGCGTGAGTAGTTTGGCTATTGTGTTGCTGCCATTTGTGAGTTGTGTTTGCATGGGTGAGTTCATTGTATATTCCCGCTTTTTTGTGCATTTAGAGCTTGACTGGCAAGGTAAATACCAGCGGCACAGTTCGCTGTAAAACATTTCTCCCAACCTGGGAGCAACAGAGACTGTTTTTTTACAAACATCCCTAACAGAAACCCGCTTCTTTTTGTACAAAAACTCTTCTTTTGTAAGAACAGAAACTGCTTTTCTACAAGGCTGGGCAGCAGAAATTCAGTCATTTTATAGGAAGGACAGGAACCAAAAATATAATGTTTTAACGAATGTTACAGAAACAAAGAAACAGACGAAAACAGATAATTTGTGACAAGAGAGCTGCCAAGCTTTTTTCTATTTTTTTTACACAGTTATATACACAGTTTTTTACACAGTTAAGCTACTATATATACTTAGGGTGCATATACTTTTAGCTTGGACCATAAAATAATGATCTGAAAATCCGCTTAAGGTCGTCATTAAAGGATGTATGCTCTAAGGCTATCTTAAGAGGGGGGAAAAAGACTCACCTGTGTGCCGCTGACGTGATGCCAGAGTAATCAACAGTATGTGCCCGCACGCGTTTTTACGAGAGCTACGGAAGTAACTAACTGACACAAGCAACGAAGACCAGTCGTTATTTCGTACTCTTGGGAATGCTTCGTTAGTATTTTCGAACCTCGGCCAAACTCTATCAATCTCTGGACGTCTCTTCTGGATTATTCGATCTGGTGCTATTAGCAATCGCTGCAGACGCTCAATGATTGTGCTTGCATTGATGTATTCAAATCGCGGTCTCCGTGCGAGAGTCGTAAACGAATGCTTCGGGTGTGGATGTAACCCATACAGGAGTAGTCATAACGTTTGTATGGAGATGAACGATCCTCAATAAACACGAAGCTTCCTTCGGAGCTGCCTAGTACCATCACACGCCGGGCCTTTAATGTTTCGTGTTCATAATGTTTCTCGTTGGTGGACATCGCACAAAGTTATTCCTCCATTTCTGTTTTGTGCAGTATACAAATCTTTTTTTTTTTTGTCGCAGATATCGCTTTGTCTCTAACAAATTGCACTTATTACCTTTGATGGGTCAATTTCATTTCACTTTCATTATTATCATCATCATCATGTTTTGATTCGGGTCTTTAACTTTATAAGTTACGAGTCTGCTTTTCTCGAAACAGATGTTCTCTTGATGTGTTCAGTTAAATATTGACCTTCTTTAGGTTGGGAACAATACCCTAATTACGACAAGGTCATGCACCAGTCCTACCCTTCCTTAGCTTCCATTTACATATAAAGTCAATTTTTTCGAGAATAATTTTACAGTGTAAAGTTGCCGTTGTACACAAATTAGACACATTTTCCTAACGCCTTTTAAATAACTTAAAATTATCGTAAGAAAAAAAAACTCATCTCATGAG
The DNA here is from genome assembly GCA_013358835.2 of Ixodes persulcatus. NCBI lineage: Eukaryota > Metazoa > Arthropoda > Arachnida > Ixodida > Ixodidae > Ixodes > Ixodes persulcatus. The sequence continues at coordinate 16,616 of JABSTQ010003392.1, forward strand.
TATTCTATTTTTAAATACTGTTTTTATAGTATTTATATATTAGTATTATACTACAACGGTTTTTGTCACGAGTTAGTTCGTTTTTTTAGTGCGATTGGCTTGTCACAAGGGGCGCATTCCTTTTTCAATCTCGTAGTACGCCTGTGGCGACTCTTATATTGAATTTTATTTGGTTGGTCACAGGTTACACATCTTCGATTAGCAACGCAGATAATTTTCGCTCTTGCTGTCATCGAGTGACGTCCATGGCAGCGTTTCTTCGGCAACACGCAACCTAAGTTTAGTGACTTTAGGACACAACCAGCGAAAACTAACATGGGCCTTTGGATCGCCAGGCGTGAGAAGAAATATTACGGCCCTCTAGGTTCCGTCGATCTTGAGATCCATCGTGTCACTTGTTTGCACCAGGATCACGGTGTATATGATTATTGATCCAGTCATCTGAAAAAGAAGAGAAGGAAAACTTCTCACTTTTGCCTTTCTCCACCCCCCCCCCCCCCCCCCCTTAAAGAAAAGAAGACAGAGTTAGGCTTTGTCAACATTTTGCTAGCCGGCCCTAAGCTGAGGATGACAGCTACGCTAATTCAACGGATCACTCTTTAGTGCAGGGTGTGGCGACTTCTAGGCATCTTATTACCGCTCTAGAGGGAATCAGAATTCGACAATAACTGATAAGAATGCCAAAGGTCGAATCACAGGTCTAGAATCGCGAAGAGAATGCGGAGAGCAAATCGTCTGCTTCTTGCGCGGGAGTTGCGATGACGTCAGTAAGACGCCGAGCTCCGATTGGCTCTGATTGAAGGACGGTGGGTAGCCTTCAAAGAAAGCTGCCTTGACGTCTACCCACTATCTTTCGATCAGAGCCAATCAAAGCTCGGCGTTGTTCTGACGTCACCGCAAGCCCTGTGCAATAAGCAGACGACTTGCTCTCCGCATCAGTCGCTCCCCGCGTTTTTTAAGCCGTTATTGACTTTAGGGTCGGTGATGGCTTAAAATATGCCGGGTGTTGCGAGTGCTGAGAATCTTATTAATGTTCCTTAGCCAATAGATCTTATCCATTATTAGTGCCCTCTGTCTGTGGCCACGCGCACTATCGAGCCTCCGCGCCATCTTTGAATCTTACTCACCGTCACCTACTAGGCCTACATGGCGTTTAGCGCACTAATTCTTATGACGTTTCTGTTGTCTTGTTTTTTTCGGATAGGGGGGTTTTGTTAGGAATTTTGAAATGAATTGTATTAGCAAGCTTGGTTGGGACGGTTGTGTTGGTTAACTCCGTTCAGGATGACCGAAACGACATAAACAAGACAGTCACCGCGAAGTCTGTTTGCTGCCCACAACGTGACAAGCAATGCAAGAAATAACCACGGGAAACAATCGTGAACCCTAGTTGTTCCAGTGTCTTTATTGTTGTTGTCGTCCTGGTGGCCTTGGTTGCTGTGGACACAACCGACATAACTGTGTGAGGCTAGACTTAAGCAGCCATTCACACAGCAATAAGGAGCTCCATATCTCAAGAGTCTTTGACAGATCCCGCTGTCGAATTAGGCGGCGCGGGCTCAGTCATTTTGCCACAGCGATAGATCCCGTAAAACGCTACGATTATCCCAAGATTCGCTGCAAAAACTTTAGACTGAAAAGAAACAAAACGCGATTAGTATATTTACTTTGGTTGATCCCTTATTCCTCTGTTGGTAGTAGAGCGATACACAGCGGTAGTACGTCATCACCTTCACATAGTAGCGCTCTGCACGTAAGCTCAAATATGGGTCGCCATGTTTGAGGTGAGGGAATAAGGTTGGCCGCGCAACGTCCGACAGGTGGCGGGCGAAGCTAGATGAGGTCAAAGCCGTATATTGGGAGAGTTTGGCCAGTGTGTGTGGCGACGAAGGCGCCGGAGAGCAGAAAAGTGAAGGAAAGGGAGGAGGAGAGCGCCGAAGTAGCGACAGAGAAAGAAGGGAGCAAAGAGGAGACGACCGCCATTTTGACGCAGAGCTGTCGGCGCCGAGCACTGTTGAGGCTATACGCGTCGTCTGCTACAAGCTTATTTATTTTTCGCCTGAATAAAAGCTTGCATTCAAACATGGAGAAACTTCATTCTTTAGCTTTTTAAGCCACCGAGGAATAACATTATATCATATTCTTGCCAGAGCCTGCCAAATAAAACGAAAGAACCGAAATTTTTATATCGATCCCATTCGCTGGTGAATGAATGAAAATGGCGGCCCTCCCCGCTCAGCTGGAGCAGCCGGGAGTTTACGCGCATGCTCTCACACCTCTCGCTCTGCGCCGCGGGCGGATTGGCTCACTCGGGAGGGGGGCGTTACGGCGGCGTGATCATAGACTGGCCAAACTCTCCCCATATACGGCTCTGGATAAGGCACATTATCAATCAATTCATGTTTTATTCATATTTTTATCAACAAAGACCAGACTGGGACAAAAAGTGCAACAAGTGCAGCTTGACGAGGCCATAGCGCCAAAATGACAGTAGGTTCAGTGGCTGCGTAATACAGTGTGGACTATGCAACAACATGTGCAAACGTCTATTTAAGTATATAGAATATATGCTTAAGTAAGCATATAGATTGTTCCGTCCACCAGTAAGAACCCTGAAGAGCGAATTACATTGAGCAACAAGCACGTACGTAATAAACGACACCCGGCATGTCTCAAGCTGTCGAGAGAACTGCCACGCGCTTCGCCGAGCGAGCGCCTGCGTGGCCGAATGGTTACTGTGCCTGACTTTCGCGCGGAGGCCCCAGTTCAATTCGTTGGAGCGGACGCTTCTTTCATTTGCTCTTCAATTTAGTGTTTTCGTAAATTTGAGAACCTTGCCGTCTTATCGAGGTGAATAGTCTAGGCGCCGAACGTTCTACGCCAAATGTGCCGGAACCCCACGCGGGGAGAAAATGTGATCCGCGAGGCGGACCGCCTTGCGGAGCACATTTTCTGAGAAGCCCTCCGAGGCTCGCAGGGCAAGTTCAGTCCCCGGCTCAAGAAGAATGTCCGTGGAAACGACCGAGGGCCGAGAAAGCCGACGTGTTCAAGGTTTTCCCTCGGAATTCGGTCTACTGCTGGAGAAGGACACCATTCGACGAAGCCAACGATGAGCAACCAATCGTAGCAGACCCCTGCCGCCGCCCCCATTGTCTACCTGCCCGTCGCCCCTCGGACGGCGGACCAGTGCCTGCGGAACGTCTATTTGTTCCGTCAGGGAACGGCGCGACACTGGTACGAAAACAAGAAACGACGATCACCTCCTGGGAACTCTTCAAAGAGGGTCCCTGACGGACGTTTTCAAGTCAATATCGACGGAAGAGAGCCACAGACCAGCTCCGGTCGAGAACCCAAGGCACGA
>JABSTQ010003393.1:0-39533 GCA_013358835.2 Ixodes persulcatus
ACCAACAATTAGTGAAGTGGACGTTAAGTGCCGGATCTCCCCCGGAAAAGCAGTCTCAGAGGATGCAAACTTGACCCACTTGGGGCTTTTGTGCTGACTGGGCACAGTGCATGCTGCATTGTTCAAGCAGGCCGGAGTGGTAACAAAAGAGCCCCCCTCCCCTCACCGGAGAACACGAACTCCAGCCGAACACTGACGCCGCGTTCGGGTAAATCAGCCGAGCGCTGAGCCATTATATTTGTTGTCCCCATCTATCTAGTTCTAAAGTTAACCGCTTGGGGCGCCCACGGTATGATCTCCTCCCCAATAGCTAAAGCAACCATCTTGTTGTCCGCAGAATGTTTTGTAACATCTATCAGTGATATTGCCACGCTCGCTGCCCAGCGAGAGCGTGGCCGAATGGTTGCCGCGCTTGGCTCTTGCTCGAAGGCTCCGGGTTCGATACCAAGGAGCGGACTCCTCTTTTATTTATTCCTTTAACTTGGACATTCTGGTAAGTTCGAGAATTTTGTCGTCTGATCGAGTTACGAATGTTCTACGCGCCAAACTTTCTACGCCGAATGTTCCAAAAACCCACGCGGGTACAAAAGGTGCTCCGAGTGGCGGTCCGGAGTCAGTCTCGCCCCCAGCGGTCGATCCTGCTGTTTCGCCGACATCGACGCCTGCAACGCTAGCCTTTCTCTATTTGTTTTGGGAACAAGTTCGCCCCATTAAACGTTTAGTTTCTTCAGTTATTTGCTGCCTTATCTTTTATCATTCGTGAAAATATTTTGCTCTTTATAGCGAACTGCATAAAATAGCCCTACGATCCTTTTTTTTTTCCCATTTTTTGTTGTTGCGTGCTAATAAACCATTCTGGTAACCCAGATTTGTGGAGCTGCATAATTTTCGTTGTCAATGACGTCGATACAAATTAAGCAATGCGGAAGTATCTTCAAAAGTAACTGAAATACATTTCTAAGTATTTGTACTCTACTCAAAATACTGTACAGTGAAAGTAACTTGAGTAGTATTTTAAATACTTTATGAAGCAAGTATTTAGTAACTTAACTTAAATACTTTTATATCGAGTATTTTGTCCAACACTGGTATGACGTGATGCCGGGTCCTGCCCTATTTAAACATCCTTGCACGGGTGACACAATGATGTGCAACGTCGACAAGCGACGTGATGTCACACTGCCGTGCCACGTGACTTCACGGTGTCAAGTGACTCTGCCACGTGACGTCGTGGCTTGACACTGCAACACAGCCACGTAAACCTGACGTCGCGAGACGTAATCACGTCACGCAGCGCGGTCCGCCTTGACACATTGCCACGGTGTCAAGTTGTGGCGTCACATGATGTCAGTTGGTGTCAGTTTTCCTGCCTAAAGTTAGGGAGGAAAATGCTTTTGCATGACCCATAACGTGTTGACCTGAAACCGTACATAGGTAATTATACACCAATTAAAATTCCTCGCCACATTTAAAGGGGAAATGGACGGATGAACGGCCAAACAATTTGTGGGAGTAAGGCGGTTTTGTTAAAAAACCATTTGATGCTTTAAAATGCTGCGAGGGGGTGCTGTTGCATTCTACGTCCCTGTGAACTTCCAATCAAATGCCAGGACAAACAATCCCCACCATAGCACCACTCCTCACAGAATCCATTAAATGTTTTATCACCAATATCATCATCACCGACCGATCATCACATATGTTGAGTAGCGCAGCAGAAGGACCTTGCTAAGTCTCGAACTTTATTGTTTCCCTAGCGCTCGAGCAACCCAGCAAAATGTGCCGTCACTAATCTCTATTTTTGTAGGCTGAATCGCGGATTGGGAGACCGTCGGTAGCACCACCGGCGGCCATTGCTTGACCCCAGGCAATACACGCAAGCCTATGGGAGAAACTTACAAAAGTAGAAATATTGAAGCTTGTATGCGGTGCTCGAAGGCGAGTATTTTAGGATGTGCCTGCGATCATTATACCGGGTGTTTGGAGATTCAATCAGTATTTGTTAACTAAGTCTCGAACTTTATTGTTTCCCTAGCGCTCGAGCAACCCAGCAAATGTGCCGTCACTAATCTCTATTTTTGTAGGCTGAATCGCGGATTGGGAGACCGTCGGTAGCACCACCGGCGGCCATTGCTTGACCCCAGGCAATACACGCAAGCCTATGGGAGAAACTTACAAAAGTAGAAATATTGAAGCTTGTATGCGGTGCTCGAAGGCGAGTATTTTAGGATGTGCTGCGATCATTATACCGGGTGTTTGGAGATTCAATCAGTATTTGTTAACTAAGTCTCGAACTTTATTGTTTCCCTAGCGCTCGAGCAACCCAGCAAATGTGCCGTCACTAATCTCTATTTTGTAGGCTGAATCGCGGATTGGGAGACCGTCGGTAGCACCACCGGCGGCCATTGCTTGACCCCAGGCAATACACGCAAGCCTATGGGAGAAACTTACAAAAGTAGAAATATTGAAGCTTGTATGCGGTGCTCGAAGGCGAGTATTTAGGATGTGCTGCGATCATTATACCGGGTGTTTGGAGATTCAATCAGTATTTGTTAACTAAGTCTCGAACTTTATTGTTTCCCTAGCGCTCGAGCAACCCAGCAAATGTGCCGTCACTAATCTCTATTTTTGTAGGCTGAATCGCGGATTGGGAGACCGTCGGTAGCACCACCGGCGGCCATTGCTTGACCCCAGGCAATACACGCAAGCCTATGGGAGAAACTTACAAAAGTAGAAATATTGAAGCTTGTATGCGGTGCTCGAAGGCGAGTATTTTAGGATGTGCTGCGATCATTATACCGGGTGTTTGGAGATTCAATCAGTATTTGTTAACTAAGTCTCGAACTTTTATTGTTTCCCTAGCGCTCGAGCAACCCAGCAAATGTGCCGTCACTAATCTCTATTTTTGTAGGCTGAATCGCGGATTGGGAGACCGTCGGTAGCACCACCGGCGGCCATTGCTTGACCCCAGGCAATACACGCAAGCCTATGGGAGAAACTTACAAAAGTAGAAATATTGAAGCTTGTATGCGGTGCTCGAAGGCGAGTATTTTAGGATGTGCTGCGATCATTATACCGGGTGTTTGGAGATTCAATCAGTATTTGTTAACTAAGTCTCGAACTTTATTGTTTCCCTAGCGCTCGAGCAACCCAGCAAATGTGCCGTCACTAATCTCTATTTTTGTAGGCTGAATCGCGGATTGGGAGAACCGTCGGTAGCACCACCAGGCGGCCATTGCTTGACCCCAGGCAATACACGCAAGCCTATGGGAGAAACTTACAAAAGTAGAAATATTGAAGCTTGTATGCGGTGCTCGAAGGCGAGTATTTTAGGATGTGCTGCGATCATTATACCGGGTGTTTGGAGATTCAATCAGTATTTGTTAACTAAGTCTCGAACTTTATTGTTTCCCTAGCGCTCGAGCAACCCAGCAAATGTGCCGTCACTAATCTCTATTTTTGTAGGCTGAATCGCGGATTGGGAGACCGTCGGTAGCACCACCGGCGGCCATTGCTTTGACCCCAGGCAATACACGCAAGCCTATGGGAGAAACTTACAAAAGTAGAAATATTGAAGCTTGTATGCGGTGCTCGAAGGCGAGTATTTTAGGATGTGCTGCGATCATTATACCGGGTGTTTGGAGATTGAATCAGTATTTGTTAAGCATTCAAATGCCCATTAAAACGTGCCAGAGCACCGACAGCTATGCTGGCAAGTTTGCTTTCGTAGTGGAGTAAACCAAGGAACTTGCCAACAATAAGACAGTCCTTGGGGAATCCCAGAAGTTGACGAATGTCGAAAAAGTTCCATGTTGACAGCGGCTTTCCGGGAACGAGCGGATTCCGCATAGCAAAGCCTTCAAGCTTGTCTGCTACACACATGGACTCGTCGAAACTGGCACAGGTTACTCTAGGTAACTGTTGTCTCATTGAGCTGCACTACATTTTTCGCCCATCGGAATCACTCTTGATCACAAAACATTTATTAATTTATTTATAAGAACTGTGAGGGCCGTCAGTTTTAATGTTTGTGCACAAACTATTTGACAGGCTTTCCGATAAGAAGCCAAAAAGTTTTATTGTCAACAACTGCTTAGAAACAAAAGAAACTGCACTTTTTCTCATTTTTCCCATAGAGTCTCATGCATTTGGTGGTGTCAAGCAATGGCTGCCGGCAGTGCCACTTGACCCAAGCAAGAAAGGCCTCGAACAGCGATCCAGCCTTGTACAATGCGGACCGCAACTTTGTCTGCTTCTTGCACAGTGGTTGCGATGATGTCAGAATGTAGGGATGGGCGAATATTCGGTGTTGTCGAATATTCGACCGAATAGCTCTCTCTTCGTTATTCGCTTCGATCCGAATGCAGGTATTCGATATTTTCGAATTATTCGATGCTCCCGAATAGGCAGCTAAAACCCAAGCTTTTTGGTCAAGCTTTCCGAGATGTTACCCCAGGCTTGGCTCAAGACCCACCAACGCGGAGATTTCTATTATCAGTGCCTTGCCTAGCGGTTCGACGAGCTCTCGTCCGCCAGCACACTTTCCGTTAAAAAAAAAAAGAAGGCGGCCCTGAAACAACACCGCTCCCAACATAGCGGCACCAAGCCGGCGGATTTGTACTGCCGCACTGAGCGAGCCTATTCAAAATGGCGGCCTGCCACTTGCGCTTTGGTTGGCTACGGCCGCGGATACTAGTGGCTACAATACTTTTTTTTAGCGGAGCTTCTAGGTGGCGCTTAACTCTGAAGTCAACTGCGCGTAACTTTCCCATTTTGGCAAGCACAGAGTTTGAAACTCTATGTTGGCAAGTACTAGTTGCTTTGGAATATAAATCCTCCATCATAAGTCGATCCATTACTTATATTTGTATTTTTTTCAGTATCTGCTTAGACTTTAACAAATTAAAGTGTGAGCCTACCGAGCTCACTGCGTGAGCTGCTGCGCATCGGTGTCGACATCAATTTTCTTTTTCTGACGTTTAGGCTTGCCGCGGTGTTGATTCACGTGGTGGATGCGGACGTTTATCGAACACCCTCTGTGTTTTGTTGGCTTATCTTGCATCGGCAGTCACTGCAGTTGTCGGAGGAAATGGCATCGACCGCGCCTGTGTCTGGGCAGCGCGCGTTCGCTAACCCCATATGGAACTTTTTCCTGAAAGTGCCTGCTGGAGGCGAAGCGCAGTGCAATACCTGCGGACTTGTTTTGAAAACCCCTACTGGTACGACTACGACCCTCGTCACGCATTTGAAACGACATCCGTGCAAGCACAAAGAATACGCTGAACTGCATAGGCTTTATAGCTTGCCGAAAAAAACAAGTGAAGCGAAAGGGCTGTCATCGCAGCCGACCGTGGCCAGTATGTTTAAGCCGCAACTTCAGCCGTCATCTACTAAAGCACAGGAGATGACCAAGAAGATCGGAGCCTTCATCGCCCGCGGCCTGCAGCCATTCAGCGTGGTCGAGGAACCCAGCTTCATCGACATGATCCGCTGTGCAATTCCGGAGTACGTCGTTCCTTCGCGGAAGACCTTTTCGCGAACGGTCGTTCCGAATTTGTACGAGGCCAAGAAAAAGGAACTGAAGGAGCGCGTTCGGAACGTATTCGACAATGGTGGTGCCGAGTGCGTCACTCTGACTACAGATGGATGGACATCAAGGGCCGGGGACAGCTACGTGTGCGTTACGGCCCACATGATGGATCAGGACTTCAGGCAGCACGCGTACGCCCTCGTCTGCCAGCCGATGCCACAGGAGCACACTGGGGAAAACATAGCCCAGTTTCTACGAGACGTCATCGACGATTGGGGCCTGCCTGACCACATCCCGATTTTTGTTGTTACTGACAACGGCAGGAACTTTGTTTCAGCTGTCGCGAAGTCCAACTGGTCGGGACTTCTCTGCTTTGCCCACACCCTGCAGCTTTGCATAAGTGACGCCAAAAGGGAAGTGGCCAGTTTTTCCCATCTTTGTGCCAAGGCGCGATCAATTGTAGGTCGCTACAAAAGAAGCGCGCGTGCACGTGCACGCTTAATGGACATCCAAAAGGACATGCACATGGCCCAGCACGAAGTGATTCAAGACGTCCCCACACGCTGGAACAGCGAGTATGCCATGATGGAGAGACTCGTCGAACTCCGTGCCCCGATTTCACTCGAACTTTGCGAGTCTGATGTGGACAACTTGAGCTCGGGAGAATGGAAATTAATGGCTGCAGCCGTGAAAGTGTTGCAGCCCTTGGACCAAGCAACGACCGAGCTGTGTGCAGACCGCTACCCTACACTTTCACAAGTGATTCCTCTTGTCCATTGCACAGAAGTGGTGCTGCGTGAGCACGTCCGCGAAGGCGAGGAGGCAGCATCATTTGCAAGGAGCCTTCTGCGCAGCATTGCAACGAGGTTTCCTGATGTAAAAATGGCACTTGTTCCAGCAAATGCCATGCTAGTTGACCCTCGCTACAAAGACATTTGTTACACTGAAGAGAGTAAAAAAAAGTGGGCAAAAGCCACACTTGTAGCTGCAGCAACGGAGCTCATGCCAGAAGATTGTGCCCAGACATCTGCTTGCCCAGACACGGAGAAGCCTCCAGCTAACACTCTGTGGGGTGTTTTTTCTTCGCTAAGCTCTAGTGTAGTGCAGCAGAGTGCAAACGACAGTGTTTCTCGCCAAGTGGCAGACTACTTGGGCACCCCTGTGCTCCCGCGGTCTGAAAACCCTCTGGAGTGGTGGAAGAGCCATGGCAGCCGGATGTACCCAGCACTGGCCAGGGTGGCACAAAAGTATCTCTCGATTCCTGCCACACAGGCGAGGAGTGAGAGGCTCTTCTCAACGGCAGGAAATGTTGTCAGCAGCCGGCGGGAACTGCTGCTCCCAGAGCATGTGGAGCAACTGGTATTTCTCCACGAAAACTTGTGAATGAGCAGCCGGCAGAAACTGCTGCACCTAGAGCATGTGGCGCAACAGGCATTTCTTCAAGAAAACTTGTCAATGCAACAAAGAAAAGCTGTGTGTGTAATTTTGCAATAAATGTTCTACTGGTAATAGGTTTATACAATGCTGTGCCTACGTGAGTTCTAATTATTAGAAAAAGTTGTGTACATTACTCAGGTTACAAGTTGCTCATTTTTCTTTGCGATTTGCGATGCGTACTATTCGAACTATTCGATTCGAAATTATTCGACGAAATCACTATTCGCTTCGAATTCGCTTCGAACCTCAAATTCACTATTCGCCCATCCCTATCAGAATGCCGAACTCTTTTTGGCTGATTGAAACAAAATAGTGGGTAGACCTCGAGGCATATTGAGGTCTACCAACTATCCTTCCAATCAAAGACAATTGGAGCTCGGTGTCGTTCTGACGTCACCACAACTCCTGCACAAGAAGTAGACAACTTGCTCAAATAGCAACCAGAAGTCACTATAGGGAAGCAAGAGTCTGGGCTCTGTTTGTAAATCTGAAAAGGGTCTCTTAGCAAGGGGATGTTTTCGTGGCACCCTCTCGTGGTACTTTCCCACGATGTCACAACAAGGATTTTCTTTACCATCGCATCATAAGTTGTTACCCTACCCACTCATCGTCATTTGCGAATGACAAGTTCCACAATGTGCGTAAAAAACAAGGAGGAAGCTTGGAGTTATTGTAGCGATATATCGACACCGTCAAAACTGACAGTCTGACACCACTCTTATTTCCGTCAACGAAAGCAAAATTAATTCAAATAAAGACATCATAGCAAGCATTTGGCCAACTGTAGAATTCCGACCACAGCAGAGCTTTTGGTCCCGCATCCCGGCAATAGACGCATTCTTTGTAAACCAACACCGTCCACATTCCTGCAGCATCAGCATATAGCCAATCATCATGACCCACATGAGTCCACTGCCTAGCAACTTTCGTGACGTCCTCTGATGAAAATATGATCTGAACAGATTGCATTTTCGCAGGAAATCATTTCATTGGCCTTGCTACTCGTTATGTATGTATAGCACGATGATTGGGTGCATCCATGCTCTACGAGAAAGCGTATAGGCGCGTGGGTCTTGTTCGTAAACAAGTGCGTCTAGTATTCGAGTAAACACGGCAGTATGTCTGAAGAGGAAATGTGCAATGCGGGAAGTCGGCGGCTGGACGTAGCAAAATAAAATATTTCCTCCGCATACTTGGTTTACTGGTTCCACCTTCGTAACACTTCAAATGTCATATCATGCCGCACACACAAACAAAAAACAAAAAACTTTGAATGGTGAAATAATTTGCTGATTTTGGCTTTCTACATGTGCCCGATTGCCACAAATATTAGACACTCTAGGAAAAAACAATTGGCAGCAGTATATTGATTTATTGATCAAACTTAGATATGCACAATTGAAATGTATAAAAAACACTTTTAATTAGATTCCGTTACTGACACACTTTGATGAATCATGTGACATGACGTCACACGATGTGGTCATATGACATTAGTGCCACGTAACTCAACTGACATTATGTGACGTGGCCACATGACAAGGCATCTAGTTGTACCCTCACTTGACACCCAGAGTTCGATCCAGTAACATATTGTTGTGATGTAACGTGACACCACAACTTTGCGCTGCGAGGACCTGAGGCCAGGTGACATCAGATCACGTGACATGCTATGCACACCACGAATAGATACAAAATCTAAGTTGGCTTCCATTAGAGCGCAATTCTGCATTAATATGAATCTGTCACCCGGCTTTACAATTTTACCGAAAGCTCTACGAAGCGAAGGCGGATGCAGGATGCTACCTTTGATGCTGTGAGCAGCATCATTGTAGACCTCTCCAGGACCATCCTCGCAGATGCCATCTGGGCTCTCCGTTTGTCATCCTTCATGTCCTGCAAACAGAGACCATACCCATGTCAGACGGTTCGGAACTCAGGGGCAGATTTAGGAGGGGGGGGGGGGGGTGATTGCCCTCCTAAGCCCCTAAAGGTCAACTTCATTTTAATGTAAAAATTGATATATACAAGCCAAAAGTTTAGTTTTTGGTGACATTGGGTCAACAAAATAAATCTGGACAACGTTTTGGACGTAACGTCACATCTCGGCAGAACCCCCCCCCCTCCCCTCCCCTCTCCCTCCCTCCCTCCCTCCCTCCCTCCCTCCTCCCCCCCCCCCCCCCAACCCCACCAAGCCTGACCCATTAATGTGCCCCTGCCAGAACTTGGAACTTCCTGGAAACTAGGGATGCCGCGAACTTTTTTCGAATCGAAGTTTCGATGATCGAATCAAGCGATTCGGAAGGTTCGAAAGATTTCGCATTTTCGAATTTTCTATATCATAAAATTCAACGGAAGTCGAATTTTCGAACTTGTTAAGCTAGGAAGTTTGACGCTTTTCGAACCGTCGAACTTATTACACTAAAAAATTCGATCCTTTTCGAACTTTCGAACTTATCACACTGCAAAATTCGATGCTTGTCGAAATTCCGAACTTGACTGACCAAAATATTCGATGATTTTCGAACTTTCGAATTTCTTGCACTAAAAAGTTTGAAGCTGTTCGAACTTTCGAATTTCCTATGCTAAGGAAATCGATAATTTTCGAACTTTCGAACTTATTTATCAATAGAATTCGAAAAGTTTCGAACTTTCGAATTCTGAAAAGTCAGAAGTTCGGCGAACTTCAAACTTTTAGGGTAAAAGTTCGACGTTCGTCGAACTTCGAAAGACCGGCGGACGGTTTCATTTGAATTCAAGTAGTGAGGTACATTCGTAATTTTTTTTTTCTCGAACTTTTACATGCGGTGTTCCGTTCTTTACGAAAGACAATGCCGTTTATTTCAATGTTCTGGCATGCTTAGTTTTAAAGAAATAAATTCCCGAAGGAGCGAGGAAGGACGACGGGTTTTTGACGATTATCGTTTGTGCCAGATTTGAAGCGCGATGTAGCCGAAGCTATTTATGGTAGAGATGTTAAACATTTTAAGAATGATCTATGTATAGCCTAGATAAGTGTCGTCTTAAGATAGGACTATTGTTATTCAAGGTGAGTTTCGAAGAAATGTCCAAACATGTATCTACATGCAATTATGCCCTAAACTTGGGATTTATTTTCGTCTAAGTTGTTTGAGGTATCGCATTTAAATTAACACCACAGACAGTACCTATCATTGCCATCTGCAGAATACAAAATAATGTATTTATTGTTTTTTTCACGTTAAGGAATAAAGTAACTCATGGGAGAAGATTTCTAATATTGTTCAAGTTCAGCATGTCATTAAAAGAAAACATTTTTTTTTTTTCGCTTCACGTTCCTAGGACGTGTTTCTTTTAGCCTGTACACATTTTGGTAGGAGAAAGTTGTTTCGAAGTTCTGAACCTCTGAATATGCAAGAATACAACACATCCGGCGAGTTCTTGATAGTTTTTTCTTTCTCCAGCTTTTTATCCCCGCATTTATTATTATTATTTTCTTTTTTTTTACCATTGGCACAGTTATTTAGGTCGTAAAGACATAGCTTTGAACTTCCGAACCCCTAAGCACGTGACGAGTAGTGCCTTCTGACAACGAGTTTCTAACAATGACCATCTACGTGATCTTTTATGCAGTGAAGAGCGACAGTACCTATACATAGGCATAAATAATTTCAGATTAAAATAAGCTCGACCACGCTCTCTTTCCCCGTATTGTTTTCTTTAACAGTCCGAAATATCTGGAAGGGGGGAAGGGGGGCTGAGGCCCCCCCCCCCCCCCCCTCCCCTCTTCCCTCCCCCGTTTTTCCTCTTCCGACGCCACTTGTATGGTAGAACGCTCCTCGACCTCGAGGCGATTCCTCCGTCCCAGAAAATAAACCTCCAGGACAATTACAAACTTAACTTACTATATGCCAGCGTCACTCGAGCGGCGTTCGATCGGATTACTACCAGCGTGCAAGGGGTGGGGAGGTAGTTTGCCAGGTCGCTTCAAGGTTTTTCTGAGCCTCAACCTCCTGCCCGCCCCTGGCCATTTCGAACTGGATGAGTATCGTAAAACAGTGTGTTCGTGTGATCACTACTGCGTGATGCACGTTAAAGAACCCCCCCCCCCCCCCCCCCGGGCTGGCGGTCACAATGACTGATCTATGGCCACACGTCACTCTGCACTGGGAAATATTCCAGCACATCCGGGACACTTGTCGTCTCATTTAATTGCCTGACCAACTTCGCAGAGTCTAGATATCACACCCTAACTTTTCTAAACTTGATTTCGTGAAAACCAGCGAGTCGTGAAAACGTTATTTGAAATTGAAACTGCGGAGGAACTTGAAAACTGGACTTCGAACTTTGAAAACTTGGACTTGAAAAAAATTCAAAATCTTTGAAGTCTTTTTAGTTGTTTTTGTTTCCGAATTCAGCGTTAAAAGAGAATCAAACCTTTTCGAACTTTATGCAGAAAGAAATTCGAAATCTTCGAATTGTTCGAACTTCATGTCAATAAAAATTTGAAGCGTTCGAAGTTTTCGAATTTTATTTCCAAAGAATTTAGAAATCTTCGAACTTTTCGAACTTCAGATTTTAAGAAATTAAGATTTTTCGAATATCTCGAATTTCAAGTTAGGAAAGTTCGAAATCTTCGAATTTATCGAACCTCAAGTAAAAAAATATTCGAAATACTCTAACCCGAAATTTTAGAAACCGTGAAAGCTTCGAACTTTTCGAATTCGAAACTCTACTGTGATCAAAAGTTGCGAATTTTTCGAATTCGAACCTCAGTCGGTACGAAAATATCGAACCTCAGTTCGCTTCGCAAATATCGAAACCTTTCGAAATCGAACCTAGGGTAGTTTGCGACATCCCTACTGGAAACCCAGGAGGTTCCAAACCTGACCTCTAACAGAAGAGATTTTGAGCATTCAGTTGATCTCTCTGAAGCATTCTAAAACATCCAGGTATTCTGCAAAATAATTTGCCTACATGCAAGCCAGAAGAAAGACATGTCCTTTGTCTTTTGACCTATGTCTAGGGTTCCGTGTTTTTAGAGTTTATTTTTCGTCAAATTCGGAGGGTGTTTTTCGGAGTTTATTTTTTGCCGAAGATTCAGAGTTTATCAGAGTTTATATTTTTTTGATTCCCAATTCTCAGATATTCTGAGTTTAATTTCGCTGTGTTTCCTATTAAAAATAAATAAATAAATATTAACCGGATGTAAACGTATGCCAGATAAAGAATAAAACGCGCTTGTATCAATTGAAATATCTTCAGTTGAATTTGGCATTGGTGCCGTTGCCATTGGCAATACTAATTTATCCACGACAAAAGCCACAAACAAGTGGCGCTTCGATAAACGCCGATACCTCAAAATCAGTAAACTCCCGGAGGTAGTCGCTAGGAAGCTCATAGTCATCCCATCCTATTCCATCAATCTAGCCCGCGGCCGTGCGAGGTGGAGTGGTTAAGGAGGTAATAGAGAGTTGGAATTGCCCCTCTTCCCAATTTTATACAATCCCTATGGTCCATAGCTTTCACTGTTACTAAAACATACCCTTTCCTTTCTCTAAATCACAAATCGCATGGCCCAAACTGGAAACCAAAAGAGTGGCTTTTGTCTTGACCCGAATGTACAACGAACGACCTGTTGCCCTGTATCAACCTTGAAGAGACAAGCGGCAAGACCCCTTTTGACAACGGTCCGAGATTTGAAAGATAATTATGGTGGAATTTTCCCAGGACCATTGGCTCTGTGCTGATCAAACTGTAAAAAAAAAAGTCTTTTACTTTTTTTCTTTTGCCAGAGGGGGTGGGGCATTGACACATAAATATTCGGAGTTTATCGGATAAATCTGAATTGACCAAAAGTTTACCGGAAGGTGTTTTTCGGAGTTTTTTGGATTTATCCGAAAACACGGAGCTCTACCATGCCCTAGACCAGGGGTGGCCAAACTGCGGCTCGCGAGCCGCATGCGGGTCATCGCGGGTCCAAGTGCGGCTCGCTGCTTTCGGGTGTGCGTGCCCCCCTACCCCTCCTGTGTTCCATAGACAAAAAGAATTTTAGAATTAAATAAAAAAAGCTCACAGACTTGGCAGCCTTATATTACACTACATAGATACAGCTGGACTGGTCTTTGACACAATGATGTGTCCAGTGACACTGCTTCCTTTACTGTTCTAGAAAAAATTTCTAACGGTATACGCATAACGGGCGTCAAGGGCAGTAGCTGCCTAGCGAACCAGCCGAAGCTTTCATTTTTGCTGAGCGGTTAAAGTAACGTTCTGCTGCTTGGTGTTATTTGTTGTAGTCAATTATACTCGTTATTTTTGGAAATCACCGTTCGCTCCATATCGTTTTTTTAAGTAGCCTCTCCCCTTTACTTTTCCTGTGGCTCTTTGAACTTTTGTTGTTTTGTCTGCGGCTCTAACCCCACGTCACTTTGGCCACCCCTGTCCTAGACTTAGCCAAGCGTGACCACCCATAAAAAATTGGTTCATTACATCTCGCTGCAACAAGACCTCAGAAGGTCAACACCTTGACAAAAGAGTCCTCCTGCTCCCACTCATTAAGGCATAACAAGTTTTTTTTTTAGTGCCTCGGCAGAGACGTTTTTTGTAAAGTAATGATTTCTTCCAAACTGGAAGAGAGGAGGAAAACAATAAGCTTCTATCTGTGTCTAGTACACAGTCACACTAGATGTCAGAATCATATTTAAATAAAAATTACAAGGTGTGATCTGGAGGATGTCTTAGACGGTCTACCACTTTTAGTAGGTAAAAACGAGCAAGTACCACATCTCTCCGTGCATAAGAGGAGGTGCAAAAGGGTGAGGGACAGTGATCCTGCGTGCCATAAAGCTTCCTTCAGTGTGTAGCAAACAATATGTTGGCAGTGGGTTAATTCTCCGCTCACTGTAACGTGTCTGGTAGTTGCTAGTTGAGAAAAACAACATGCCCTTCAAAGTTCAAATCATTTTCTCTCCCATTCCTTGATGGCCAAGTCCTTGTTCCTAAATAACTGGTAGGTTTTCAACAGCACCATAGAAAAGGCAAGGAAGCCACTGCTATGACTAGCAGACGCCGCCACGTACGAGCACTACTCATTATCCTCCAATCAGAGTGAGGCACTGTGATGCCACTGTAACTTCTGTGCAAGGACCAGATTCGAGTCTCCATAAATCAGCTGTGCTTCAGAGTAACGACACATTAGCAATCTTGTTGCTTACAGCTCATTGTTGCCAGTTGTGCAAAGCGTTATCTGAAATTGCAGGAGACGCTTTTTTGTCCTCTAGAAATGCTAAAGCAGTAAACAGTTTCGAATTGTAACCATGGCCAATTGTGCCCACTCTGCACTAAGCATAAAAATGGCGGCGCTCACAAGATAACTGGGGAAGGAAGTTCAGATACTCTGAGCATAGCTTTTGTAGTGGCTCTAGAGCAAACGAACTCGCTCGCCGCATTCGAATGAGTCCTCGCGAGTTTCGTGTTTTTGCACGTCGTTCGATACTCAAACGTCTGAACCAAACTCGATACTCAAAAGATGTTTGCTTAAGACGCCTTTTGAGAGAATACCCCCTCCCAAGCAGAAAGGGCGGGCATCGTCTATTTGCATGCGGTGGCCATTGTGCGTCCCACTCACGTTTTGCCTGTCTCCCGTGAGGTGAGCCAGCTCAACCATTTCGGTGCCGAACTGGCTGAATGCCTTCACAAACTCCGTGAAGTTAGCAACGTTCTCAAGGCGGTTCAAGCTTATGGATACCTGCAAAGACAGAAACCACACATGCCGGAATAAGCAACGTTTCAGCGAGCAGCTCTAGGCGCCAATTATCGGACGTCAGTAGCTGTGCCTGGTGAACCATACTTTCCCTCGAATGAGGGTGAGAAAGGATGAAACGGACGCCACACCACGCAACGCCATGCCACGTGGCACACACCACGCCACGCCACTACAGGCAAAGTTTGCGACTATAATTGAAGATTTTTAAAATGGACAGCATAGAAAAGACTTCCTTCCACCGTAAGTGCGAGTGAAAAAGACGCTACGCACTTTGAGAGGGCCCACTATACGCATGCTCGTCAAGTGAAAACGTCGTTCAAAGCAGCATAGTACTCCTGCTTGTAACATTGGTTTGGTTTGCACTTAGGGTGACCACCCGTCCCGCATTGAGGGCTCGTGTCCCGCGTCCTGCGAGAAATTCAAAAATCTTCAAAATGTCCCACATTTCACACTGTCGTAAAATTCACTCCGCAATTCATGGTGTTGCCGAACAACGGGGCACGGGGGAATGCGGAGGTTGCTGGTAATCGTGTGAATCGAATTGGTACATCATTTTCTATCCAACCATTGCGGGAAGCGACGGTCGTTCTTGCAGGAGGCCCGACGCGCATGCGCCGTTGTGCCTCTCCCTTTGGTGGCAAAATATTGTAAGAAAAATTGCTCACCAAGTTTAAAAGTAAAATACTGTAATTATTTTTTTAATTGCTGTGCGAAAGGGTTGCTGTGGATTTTTTTTTTTTTTAGTGAAGACCGCCACATTTGCATTGGTCGAAAAAGAACATGATGTTAAAAATTTCTGTAGGACCATGTTGATAAAAGTAAGCGTAGACAGGAAACAAAAACCCGAAAAAGATTTACTGTTTCTTATTTCCATTAGATGCATTGAGTTCTGATACAGTCGATTGTTCTGTTTCCAACTTCGACATATTTAATAACATGTTTGGCATTAAATAAAATATATCACTGGGAGCGGAAATTATTTGAGCACAATTGCGGCAATTCAATTAGCAGGTGTGTAAATGGTACAGGATAACAAATGTGTTAACAGAGCCTCGTTCCGTTGAGTGCGTGCAAATACATTTTCTCTATCCCCCCCCCCCCCCCACCCCCTGCCCCGCGTGTCCCGCATTTCGCTAGCAGGAAGGTGGTCACCCTATTTGCACTTACGGTGAATCGGAGTGTAACCACAAAAAAACTATGCCAAATGTTAACTAAAATTACAGTCGTTCAACGTCTCCGACCTAGAAACCCTGCCTTCTTCCAACCCTAGTGAACTCTTCCACCACGAGTGATAATGATTGCCTTAGGCGGAAAAAATCGTTCGAGAAACATAGTCCTAAAGGAAGAGCTAGGAAATCTGCATGTAAGACACATTTACGATGTAACGGTAAAATATATTTAATGCTCGCAAATTTGAACAAAAGGCATTTCAATACGATATTAACAGTTACAGGTGGCTGCAATAGGTCACACCACCAGTCCCCTATTCTCACTAATCCTTGCCCCTGCACAGTATCCGGCTGCAGGCACTTCCAACATATTTCCGGTAACGCCGTCAGCGCCACGTCTGAAATGCCGCAAAAACCACGGAGCCTCTTGGAGTGCTCGGTGAGATTTCGAGGTGAGTATAGTTGTCTGCACTTCGGCAGAAACACAAGAAAGATGGCGGACTTTTTTCTCTAGACCAGGGGTTCTCAAATGGGGGTCCGCGGACACTTTGGGGTGCGCAGAGGCATTCTAGGGGTCCGCGAAGCCCTGCCTCATCAATCAAGCCCAACAATAAAAGTTTTTTTTGTTTTTATTTTTAATTGAGAAGAAACATTTTAATATTTGGGCGAGTTTTCTGGTGTGTACGTCAATGAGAGAAGTATGCATCGCACTAACCCTTAGTTATATCCATTTATTAAATCATTATCATAATTAAACCTATACCCTTTCCTCAGCCTGAACGGGGTCCTCCATCATCTATGCCGACCCACAAGGGGTCCACGAAACATCAATGGTTGAGAACCATGTGGTCTATAGACTATGGTGCCGGAAGCGCGTCTCCGACTGGTACGTTTACGGCGTCCTCCAAGGTTGTCCTTCAGTTTCCATCCGATGAAGTTGTATAAAGTATAAATGTCACACTGTTGCCCGCTGAGATCCTGGCAGTGGCATGGCGGCGGAAATGGATGTGGCAGATGCCTCTACCGCTGGTCACCCTGCAGCCAGACATTCGACGGAGACCAAAGCAGACTACGAGATGCGATGCTGCGATGACAGCAACCCTCGCGCCCTCTGGCCATTTTTGCCAACATATGTACGACCAACTGCCAGGGTCCCGACGTCTAACGGCCTGATGCCCCGCCCCGCGGAGCCGCATATGTAGAGAATTCGGTCATTATCTGGTAAGAATAGGGCGAAAATAAGGGGATGTCATTGGCCGAAATTGTTTCAACGGCCTTGGGCGCGTTGATCGACAGCACCTGTGACCAACCACTAGGTACGAATTTTTCCCTAGCTGAGGACATGAGCTTAACTTATATCTTCCAATCACAATTTGTAGCTAAGGATGTATTAGAGTTAGAGTATTCCATTTCAGCACGCTAGACTCGAAATTTGTGACTCTTCGTAACTGGAAGGGGGCACACACGTGACATTGTCGTCGCGGCGACATTCAGAATGCACAAAATTTTGAGTGCGCTTTTACGAAGGAAGAGAGTCTCAAAGAGATGATTCATGCTCTGTGTTTCCTATCGGTGGTCACTGTCCTTTTGCGTTTCTGTGGAAAGTGTTTTTCGTTTCTTTCTTGTTTGTATGGGTTCTTGAAGGCTGTGTTTGAGATCTGCGTTCGTCCTTCCTTTCCTTTTCCCAGTCTCGGGGTGTTTTTACTATGCTCAACTACCAACAGCTAGTTTGTGCCCTAATTTTCTGTTCATAATTTTTTTTTTTTTATTGCAGTCGCAGTCATGGCCACACGACAAAGTGGACGGTAAATTCTGCAGACATCGGCTAAGTGGGAGTTTTGACCTTAACCCCAAACGTGCACCCCATGTTCGCAGTTTCGCCCCGTTTGAGGAAACGTTTCTCGTCAATGTCACTTTTTCTGGCTCAGTAAATGCACTCAGCACTTTGAAACTCCCTATTTCCATCATTCTCTTGGAATTATCCATCCATGTACTTTCCCATCCAGAAACAAGAAATATCTGCACCGCGGAATGCGCTTCCTTCAAGGTCATTTCGGATATTTTTATATTGCAGGATCATCACGGGGGGAACATAAGGCATTGGCAGCGGCGGCGCTTTCACCGCACCAGCCCGGCTCCCGCCGGCTTAATATAGGGCTCTGCCGCTCCGGCTCCCGTGGCGCCGTCTGTTGGCACTTTAGAACCACTGTCGACCTGAGGGCGGAATAAGTCGGTAAGCGCGCCAATGGAAGACATTTTCCGGGGACCATACTCTACGCTCGTTGCACGAACCGTACGGACGACGCGGGTGTCCGGCGTACCCTGTCTTTTGCGCTGAGAAGCTGCTTGACCACGACGGTGTCTGCCAGAAGGAGCACGCGGGTGACGGAGGCCAGGAGGACCTTGGCCGCCCGGGCCATGGCGCCCCGGTCGCTCCCCCCGGCCTCGGTCCCCTCTTCGATGCGCACGTCGCACAGCTGCTCTATCGTCGTGCCTGATTGCAGAAGAGAATGAAAAGATTAAACGCATCTTAATCCTGCGGATAAGAAGGCACAGAACGCGCAGAACACACAGCATGTTTGGAGCTGCGCAGGGCGTTGTTTACGAGGTTTTCCGAGCTCAGGAGTCCCGCTAGATTCCGCTTAATTGAATTGGTATATAATTTAATTGGGGAAATTGAATTGGTGTATAATTTTCCCATTACGTTTAGCGAGACACGGGCCCACTAGATTTAGCGTGCTGCACTTTAGCGTTACACTTCTGAGTCAAACCTTTTGTGGCGTTCGTTTTACGCAACTCTATAGCCCGATACAAATATACCGTATTTACCCGAATATAGGTCGACCACGAAAATAGGTCGACCCCTATTTATTGAACCCACCGAGAATAAAAAAAAAAATAATTCAAATATAGGTCGACTTTTTTTTTTTTTTTTTTAGGAACAGGGGAAAGTTAGCGCAAAGGAAAGAAATCTTTATTTACAGCACTCTCGATGCCAAAAACTTAATCATCGTCAGAACTTCCGGACATGTCATCGTCGTCCGAAGCTTCGTCAGCTTGGTAGACATCCTCGCAAATTCGCAACAATACACAATACCTAACTGACACCGTCCGTTGTAAAATGACACTGCGCAAGACGCAACGAAAGAAGGTGGAGACCGGTGAAGCGAGGAAAGAACAAACACAAATACGCGAGCAACGCCGGAGTCGCCGTGAGCAACACGCGAGCCGCCGCAAGCAAAAAGCTAAAGTAACCTCCGTTGTTTCTTTTTTTCTTTCTTCTTCTTTTTTTTTTCTTGTGGGCATTTGCAAGGGAGAGCCATGGAGGGCAAAGTGCATGGCGCATCGCGTTCCTCTCCCTCCCCTTGCCCAGCGAGGAGAACGCTACAGGCGCGATTTCGAAACTCGACGCCCGAGGGATGTGCGCGAGCGGCGGCCAAGGGGGGGGGGGGGGGGGGGGGGGGGGTTGTTTGTTGCTGTTGCGGTTGCTTTCGAGCCAAAAGCTTTTTGAAACAAGAAGCGGCGCGGCTCTACGGCTACGCCGGCTCGGTGATTGATAGCTCCATGCCCTCCGTAGGGTCGCAAAATTTGGTCGCGAATGTAGGTAGAAACTCTTTGGTCACGATTATAGGTCGACCCTTAATTTTTGACAACATTTCCGGAAAAAAAAGGTCGACTTATATTCGAATAAATACGGTACACATTTTCCATCATTTCCTTCTTTCAGATGTATCCTAGCTCTCCCGAGAGTTTATGCACCTCCCCCTCTGAACGGTAGTATAAGGAGCCATGTACCTTTCTTTCCCTCCTACGCTGCCATTGTAGGTTAGAAGAGGAGGCGACGAAAAGATGTTCCTTCCTCGCAGAAACCCAAGGTATAAAAGGTCATTTACCGTGTTATACAAGGGGTTGTTTTTTTGTGTGGATCTTTTGTGGAACATTTAATTCAGCATTCCAGTATTCTCACATTCAATGACAGTCAAAGACTGTGAGATAAATTAGAATAGTTTTAGTAGTTGAGCAGGAATCAAATATCAGTACCATTTCAATCACCCTCAGTCTTTTAATGTCATTCGATGTAACAAAACTGCGTATTGCCTAAAGCTTAAACTGAATGTGAATTAAATACCAAAACTATTTGATTATCTTCAAGCACACCTTCTAATTATCTCAATTCTCACATTCAATGGCAGTCAAACACAAGATAAGTTAAAATAGTTTTAGTACCTGAATATGAATCAAATACCAATAATAGTGCCTTAATCAACCTCCATTTTTTTTTTACTTTCATTCAATGCAAGAAAACTTCCAAATGCCTAAAGTTTGAACTGAATATAAATCAATTACAAAGACTATTCAATTCACCTCCATGCACACTCTCCACTTCATTCAATTCTAAGGTCTGCCATTTGGCAATTTAAAGATAGCCCAAGGTTCGAAGGATCACTAAAACAGTCTTGGCATATTTGAGGATAGATTGGAGTTTTGGTTGGGCACTTAATATCGTTACTCCCTGACTGCCATTCAACGCCTGACTTACTAATATCTTTTTTTTAATATCATCACTCCCTGACTGCCATCAATGCATGAACACTGCTGAGTGCCTAGGGTTCTAACTGAATAGGAATCAGAACCAAAACCTTGGGGGACGCTTAAGCTTCACCTTTAAGAGTGGAACAAGATAGCGTTATCAGGCCCCGTTCGCAAAGCCTTGTCATGTAAACTTGCACTTGTTGCCAAGCCGTGCAAGCGTGTGTGCGTGGCCTAGTCGGTAGCATCACGTGTGATGTCACATATGATGTCACGTGTGATGTCGCAAGTGACATCACGTGTGACATCACACGTGAGCATTGTGGGTTGTTTGAAATACCCACCCAAGGTCATGTAGCGTGATGTCACACGTGGCTGTGATGTCATGACCCTACCGACCAATCAGGAGTTTCCGGTTCCACCGACGCCGACGCCGGATTTCCTGCCACATAAGCTTTTTAACGCTATCGCGTTAAAATTATTGTAATAATCCTCACTTCTGACCGTCATCCAATGCATCAACACTGCTAAGCGCCCAACTAAAATTACTATCATCCTTAGCCTTTGACAGTCATTCAATGTATGAACACTGCAAAGTGCCTAGGCTGAACAGAATATGAATCGAAACCAAAATATCCTCAGTCTATGACTGCTATTCAGCATATGAAGACTGCTAGGTGTCTAGGGTTTGAACTGAACATGAATCAAAACAAGTCTTCGACTGTAATTCAATGCGTAAACTCCGTCAAGTGCCTAGGGTTTGAACTGAACATGAATCAAAAGAAGTCTTCGGCTGTAATTCAATGCGTAAACTCCGTCAAGTGCCTAGGGTTTGAACTGAACATGAATCAAAACAAGTCTTCGACTATAATTCAATGCATAAACTCCGTCAAATGCCCAGGGTTCGAACTGAATATGAATCGAATACCGAAACTATTCGATCCATATCTACACACACACTCTTCCTGGTCCGTGCTCAAGTTCGAATGCCATGCCTTTGCCCTTCAGTTGGAGTCGTGCCCACCTGCTGCCCTGGCACTGCGGCAGGCGTCGTACATGTCCAGCTTGATCTCGATGTTGTCGTCTGCAATGGCCTCGCCCACGGAGACGAAGCGCTCTACGGCCAGGTTCACCGCCTGGCCCACGCGGGCACGCACCGCCTGCTCGCTGCGAAGCGCTTTGTCCTTGGCACTCACCAGGGTGCTGATCTGCAATACCACCAGTAGTACTATTAGCATTAAGAGGCTTAACCTCAATATGCTTTGCACACCCCCCTAAAAGCTTTACAGGGTTGTTTTTTTTCACCGCCAAAAAATAAATAATGCATCGCTAAACGCTAGCAGTCCAAACCAGATGGCAAAGTTTCGGAACTAACAGTTGTCTTATTCGAAAGTCATAAGTGACTTTCTGAAGTTTTAAATTGGAAAACGGGGCCCCTTCTTGGTAACTGGCGCCATTCAGCTCCATGTACTTGAGGGCTCCATCTGCTGCCATTTTCAAAATAACAAATGTCAGAGAATCATTTCTGAATAAGATAACAGTTCTGAAACTTTGGCGTCTGGTTAGGAACGGTAGTGCTACATTTGGGCAGAGGCTGAGCGTTCAGCAATGCATCATTTATTTTAAAGAAAAGAAAATCGTGTTAATTTTTGTTTCTGGGACACCCTGTTATAGGGTGTCCACAGTGGATGACAGTAAAACGAGCTGGAAAAATAGTTGCCCGCACATAGAAAGCCTTAACTTTCACCGAATGTGCATTTAGATGGTGTATTTTACCTGGTGGAATTTCAAGGCATAGTCCCTTCTTTGCAAACAATGAGACCAACAAGCTTGCCAGGGTCAACGGCAGACGTGTTTGCAGACGGCCGAGTTAGAAATGGATATAACCTAGTGGCGCTATCTCCTAGCTGATAAGCGCGGCTGATCAGACAATAATTAGCTTATCTCGATCACGCTGGTGTCCTGACATCCGCATCAATCGATAACATCATCCTGAACGAATCTATTTATTTATTTATTCAACAACACAGCCAGCGGCCTGCGTTCAAGGCAAAGGTGAACACTGCTTCACTGAGTGTACAGGTACACAAGAATAACTGTAAATACCAAAAGAAGTTTTAACAACCTTACGTAGACGGCACTAAATACAACGCATCCCCTGATATGAATGGCTAATGTGAAGAAAATACAACAAATGATAAACAACATGTGAGGTATCGGAAACGTTCGAAAGAGAGGGATAACGGGAGGGGAAGATTTTCCTTTCCCATCCCTTGCATTGTTCAATAGAAATATATTACATATTTGGCAGGCAAAAGAGATGTTTGCCCCCCCCCACTCCCCCAAACACATACACATATCCAGATGACAGATATTTAGACACCCGTTTTAATGCCACTGAACAACCTGTGATATAATTGGTTAAATTTTTTTAGAGAGCAGCTCTTAGGTGCCCATTTCCGGCTTGAGCGGCGTCGCTGTCGGCGTAACTGAGTGTTGCATTATGGGACGTTCCCCATAATGACGTCACTTGGAACGTAACGTGTGACATCACGAGGGCAATTTTCCCACTAAATTTAGCTGGGTAAGTTTACCCTCGTGACGTCACTCAACCCCGGAAAATTTCCCCGCTAAATTTAGCGGACACATTTCCCGCCAAATTTAGCAGAAAAAGTTTACCCTCGTGACGTCACGAGGGTAAATTTCTCGTATTTTCCCGTTGTATTTTTTTTTTTTTTTTGCGCATCGTGGTGTATGTATTTTTCCGAGGGCACTGAGAAAGTATATTGTACCACATTTGGAACGAAAAAAAAAAAAAACTATTTTTGTTGGGTACGCACACGACAGAATGAATGCGACTGAAATGTTTGTTTCATTTTACGATAAGTTTTGGCGGCGCCGCCCGCTCAGCTGCGTGTCAAACGACCAAGCGCTTAGCGGTCGAAAATAATTTACAACCGAAGATAGCCGAAAGGCATGCATATTTCACGCGCACAAATAGCGTGATTACCGGACAGGTCTGGGATATATGAACAATACATGGTGCAGCGCTATCCGAAAAGGATTTATTTGAGAAATATCTGAAATAACACAGCACTACAGTGTTGACGACAGTCACATCTTGACGATCGGACGGAATCCAAGATGACTTCGTTTTGGGGCACGTTTTGGGGAGAGCTTTCTTCACACCATCACCAAGGCAAAGGAACGAACGCGACTGACCCGTTCCCCACCCCAACCCAAACAACTATTTTTGGTTATGACTGAGAATGACACTACACGGATTATCTCTGGGAGGGGGGAAACAATTGATTGTCACTGTTCGCAAAATCACGTAGAGGGCCGTTCGACGTCCTTCCCCTCCTTCGTTTCCCGTGAATGTCGAGCAGAAACACTTAAATGACAGGCACTTACCAGCCCTTTTTCTCGCAGAGGAAGATAACGCAAAAAGAGTATGCAGCATGCATAAGAAAAATTAAGTGGATACCTTCAAGAGAGGCCGGAAAACTTTGAATGCAAAATCGCAAATTAGGTAGAGAATCACACTTTCCACCCTTTCCACAAACCAAAAAAGTGGCAGAAAATTAGCTGATAAGGGGCACAAGCAGGGCTTAAAGTCTCAATCCCTCCAGCATGGGGGGGTCTCTCCTAGCTCGAGCACAGGTAGAGGCCCCCGGAAAAAGGAGGGTGGGGGGGGGGGAGGGGGGGGGGAGGCTCTATTTGTGCTTTTTTGATAATGTTAAAGAATAAACCGACACTTCTACAGCTTCTTTCTACAGCTATGTATTCTTTCAATTTATACAGGACTTGCCATCTCTGTTACCCAAGCACAAGACTAAGACAAAGGGACCTTAGGTACAACGGGGGTCTCAGACCCTCCGGCAAAATTGGAGGGTGGTCCCGGACCCCCTGAGACACCAGCTGTATCATCATCATCAGCAACATGGCGGCGGCCTAGGAGCATTTTTTTTTTGGAAAAGTGTATACTTCATCTCGCTGCAGCTTGGCAGACAGCAAAGGCTAAGGTCCCAGTGAGCCAGCCAGTGTGTCGTGTCGGAAGAGACAAATGTTTATACACTATCTCACTTGCTGAGTGATAGGCTGTCAAATCCACAGGTAGGAGAGAGAAAAGCCACATTTGTACAAACTTTGAGTGACGGGCTAATCTCGGGTGGGGACAGAAGCGACACCAGAGGCACGAAAAGAGAATCCGGAAAAGAAGAGAGTTCCTCCTTCCCTTTTTTAACTGCTTGTGTTACGCTGTCGACCCATACACAAAGGCTATCCACGTGATTCGCGTCCGTCATTCTGACTGGAGGCCAGAGCGTTCGCTCTTTGCCAAATTATGATGAACCAAAGTATAGTCATATGCACGGCGGAAGAAGAGAGGTGTCTGAACGGCGGTGATCATGGAGGTCCGAAACTTCTAGCCATCCTACTTCTCAGCCGCCCACCCTCTAGCTCTTGAACGTCCCAGACTCCCGCCATCTCAGCCCACCCTTCTAAGTCATGGAGGTCCCAGACCCCCAGCCATCTCAGCCCCCCCAGGTCATGGAGGTAACAGACTTCCAGCCATCTCAGCCCCCCTCCGCCTAGTCATGGAGGTCCCAGACTCTCAGCCATTTCAGCGCCAACCCCACCCAAGTCATGGAGGTTCCATACTCCCAGACATCTCAGCCCCCCCCCCCCCCCCCCCCCTTAAGTCATGGAAATCCCAGATTACCAGCCATCTCTAAGGGGCAGCTGGGAAATCCAGATTCCCAGCCACCCATGGAGGTCCCAGAGTCCCAACCATCTCAGCACCCCCCTCTAAGTCATGGAGGTCCCACGCTCCCAGCCATCTGAGCCCCCTTCTAAATCATAGAGGTCCCAGATTCTAAAGCCCCCATCTAAGTCATGGAGGTCCCGGACTCCCAGCTATCTCAACCCCCTCCCCCTCTACGTCATGGAGCTCCCAGACACCCATGATCTCAGCCCCCCCCCCCCCCCCCCTAAGCCATGAATGTCCCAGAATCCCAGCCCCCCCCCCCCCCCCTATACGTC
Organism: Ixodes persulcatus; assembly: GCA_013358835.2. NCBI lineage: Eukaryota > Metazoa > Arthropoda > Arachnida > Ixodida > Ixodidae > Ixodes > Ixodes persulcatus. The sequence goes on from JABSTQ010003393.1 coordinate 25,457, forward strand.
ATGGAGGTCCCAGACTTTCACCAATCTCTACCCCCAGCCCTCCACCCTCTTAAGTCATGGAGCTCCCAGACTCCTACCATCTCAGCTCCCCTCTAAGTCATGGAGGTCCCAGACTCCCAGCCATCTAAGCCCCCTTCTAAGCCATAGAGGTCCCAGATTTCAAGCCAGCTCAGCCCCCCCTCCAAGTCATGGAGGTCCCAAACTCCCAGCCATCTCAACCCCTTCCCCTCCAAGGTCCCAGACTCCCAGCCATCTCAGCCCCCCTCTAAGTCACGAAGGTCCCAGATTCCCAGCCATCTAGCCCCCCCCCCAATTCATGGAGGTCCCAGACTTCCACCAATCTCTACCCCTCAACCCCCCACCCTCTTAAGTCATGGAGGTCCCAGACTCCTACCATATCAGCCCCCCTCTATGTCAAGGAGGTCCCAGATTCCCGGCCATCTAGCCCCCCCCCCCAAGTCATGGAGGTCCAAGAACCCCACCACCTCACCCCCACCCCTTCTCTAAGTCATGGAGGTCACAGGCTCCCAGCCATATCAGCCCCCCCCCCCCCCCTCTCTAAGTCATGGATGTGGATGGATGGATGGATGGATGCTAACGGCTGTACCCTTCATAAAGGGAGGTATACCTTGCGCCATCTAGCCTAGAAATTAAAAACCAAAAGTTTGCTTTCTTTCTTTTGCCGATTTGCTTACCCTCTGCAATTTCGTAACAATCACAAGGTGGTGTTGGATATCACCAGGATGACCTTTGGGGGATCGGGCAAAAAAACTAAAAACATCACCTCCGCCTCTTCCCCCCGGCGAGGGAGTCGTCGATTTTCCTCTGGTCAAACGAATTTGGCACTACCCCGGCACCGAGCCTACTGGGAGACAGGGTGGAGACTTTGGGCCAGAGCCATGCCGGAGGGAGTCCCAATTTTCCTGTCCCTGTTCCCAGCTGTGTCAGTTAGTTGTGCGTCATTCAATTCTCCCTAGATAATTTAAAAAGTCTTCTAATCTCCTCTTTGTTATTAAAATACAATTATCATCCATTCTTCTATTCTCGTCTGCAAACCCCAGCACTCCGGCCAGATCCGTCGCCCCCTACGGGAGGATGGGAGCAAGCCCTGTGCACCTCAACACCACATGTTCCATTGCCTTGTCTTCCCCTTGGCACACGGCACACCACATATCCATTTCCTCATACTTTGTTCTATAAGTCCTCGTCCTCAATACTCCTGTTTTAGGCTCGAATAGGCTGTCAAATCCACAGGTAGGAGAGAGAAAAGCCACGTTTGTACGAACTTTGAGTGACGGGCTAATCTCAGGTGGGGACAAAAGTGACACCAGAGGCACGAAAAGAGAATCCGGAAAAGAAGAGAGTTCCTCCTTCCCTTTTTTAACTGCTTGTGTTACGCTGTCGACCCATACACAAAGGCTATCCACGTGATTCGCGTCCGTCATTCTGACTGGAGGCCAGAGCGTTCGCTCTTTGCCAAATTATGATGAACCAAAGTATAGTCATATGCACGGCGGAAGAAGAGAGGTGTCTGAACGGCGGTGATCATGGAGGTCTGAAACTTCTAGCCATCCTACTTCTCAGCCGCCCACCCTCTAGCTCTTGAACGTCCCAGACTCCCGCCATCTCAGCCCACCCTTCTAAGTCATGGAGGTCCCAGACCCCCAGCCATCTCAGCCCCCCAGGTCATGGAGGTAACAGACTTCCAGCCATCTCAGCCCCCCTCCCCCTAGTCATGGAGGTCCCTGACTCTCAGCCATTTCAGCGCCAACCCCACCCAAGTCATGGAGGTTCCATACTCCCAGACATCTCAGCCCCCCCCCCCCCCCCCCCCCCCCCCTTAAGTCATGGAAATCCCAGATTACCAGCCATCTCTAAGGGGCAGCTGGGAAATCCAGATTCCCAGCCACCCATGGAGGTTCCAGAGTCCCAACCATCTCAGCACCCCCCTCTAAGTCATGGAGGTCCCAGGCTCCCAGCCATCTGAGCCCCCTTCTAAATCATAGAGGTCCCAGATTCTAAAGCCCCCATCTAAGTCATGGAGGTCCCAGACTCCCAGCTATCTCAACCCCCTCTCCCTCTACGTCATGGAGCTCCCAGACACCCATGATCTCAGCCCCCCCCCCCCCCCCCCTAAGCCATGAATGTCCCAGAATCCCAGCCCCCCCCCCCCCCCCCCTATACGTCATGGAGGTCCCAGACTTTCACCAATCTCTACCCCCAGCCCTCCACCCTCTTAAGTCATGGAGGTCCCAGACTCCTACCATCTCAGCTCCCCTCTAAGTCATGGAGGTCCCAGACTCCCAGCCATCTAAGCCTCCTTCTAAGTCATAGAGGTCCCAGATTTCAAGCCAGCTCAGCCCCCCCTCCAAGTCATGGAGGTCCCAAACTCCCAGCCATCTCAACCCCTTCCCCTCCAAGGTCCCAGACTCCCAGCCATCTCAGCCCCCCTCTAAGTCACCAAGGTCCCAGATTCCCAGCCATCTAGCCCCCCCCCAATACATGGAGGTCCCAGACTTCCACCAATCTCTACCCCTCAACCCCCCACCCTCTTAAGTCATGGAGGTCCCAGACTCCTACCATATCAGCCCCCCCTCTATGTCAAGGAGGTCCCAGATTCCCAGCCATCTAGCCCCCCCACCCCCCCCCCCCCCAAAGTCATGGAGGTCCAAGAACCCCACCACCTCACCCCCCCACCCTTCTCTAAGTCATGGAGGTCACAGGCTCCCAGCCATATCAGCCCCCCCCCCCCCCCCCCCTCTCTAAGTCATGGATGTGGATGGATGAATGGATGGATGCCAACGGCTGTACCCTTCATAAAGGGAGGTATACCTTGCGCCATCTAGCCTAGAAATTAAAAACCAAAAGTTTGCTTTCTTTCTTTCGCCGATTTGCTTACCCTCTGCAATTTCGTAACAATCACAAGGTGGTGTTGGATATCACCAGGATGACCTTTGGGGGATCGGGCAAAAAAACTAAAAACATCACCTCCGCCTCTTCCCCCCGGCGAGGGAGTCGTCGATTTTCCTCTGGTCAAACGAATTTGGCACTACCCCGGCACCGAGCCTACTGGGAGACAGGGTGGAGACTCTGGGCCGGAGCCATGCCGGAGGGAGTCCCAATTTTCCTGTCCCTGTTCCCAGCTGTGTCAGTTAGTTGTGCGTCATTCAATTCTCCCTAGATAATTTAAAAAGTCTTCTAATCTCCTCTTTGTTATTAAAATACAATTATCATCCATTCTTCTATTCTCGTCTGCAAACCCCAGCACTCCGGCCAGATCCGTCGCCCCCTACGGGAGGATGGGAGCAAGCCCTGTGCACCTCAACACCACGTGTTCCATTGCCTTGTCTTCCCCTTGGCACACGGCACACCACGTATCCATTTCCTCATACTTTGTTCTATAAGTCCTCGTCCTCAATACTCCTGTTTTAGGCTCGAATAACAACAAGCTCCCCCGTGAATTATCATACCAATGCTCCTTCTTTATTTCCTGTTCTCGTCCCCTGTACATAGTTACAGCTGATTTTCCCTGCATTCTTTCCTCCCACATCTTTCTCTCGGCTTCTCTTACTTCCTTTTCCACAGAGGCTAGTCTGCTCTACCCCAGCAATTGAGTGTTGGTATTTAAGTTTCAATTTCAGGTTCCGTTGTTCACTATTCATGTATAAATGCAGGGCCGGCCCTAGGGGTGGGCAACCTGGGAGGTCGCCCAGGGCACCATCAATAGGGGGGCGCCGCCGCGCCCCCTTTTGAAATTATTTTAGTTTTTTTTATTTATTTAAACACAGCGCCTTTCGTTTTTAGAATGCGGTTATCGTCTGACGAAACGCTGTGTTGGGCCACTGCTCGCATGTTTACTAACAACCTGATGTCGTACCTACCTAGTAGATAGGGGTGTATAAAAAAAAAAAAGAAGTGGGGGGGGGGGGGGGGGCGCCGCGGCCCGAGTTCGCCCAGGGCGCTTGATGATGTAAGCCCGGACCTGTATAAAGGCCTATATACCTTTCTTGCCAATCGTGTGTCCTCAATTGTGTCTAGCCTTTGTTCAAATTTCAACTCACTGATTGCCTCTCTAGCCTCGAAAGATGCCCAGACCTTGTCTCCCTGCACTCCTTCATTTGGTGTATTCCCATGCGCGCCCAGTGCCAGTGTGCCCACGCTCCTCAGCCGTGTCTCTAAGCTCGACTGGACCTCAGATTTCATGCATAATACCGCATTGCCAAAAGACAACCCCGGCACCATGACTCCTTTTCATAGTCCCCTAACAACCTTATATCTGTTGTATTCCATAGTGCCCACTGAACACAAAGTCATCCATTAGACGTCTAAAGACGTCTTGACAAGACGAGCAAGAGGTCTTGTATATGTCTTGGCAAGACGTGATAGCCTAAAACGTCTTGAGTCATCTTGTAGCTGCCCTATAGACTTCATAACGCTCGCTCTTTTTTGGTCTACAAAACGTCTCGCAAGGCATCTCCCAGACATCTTAGAGACAGCTACAAGACGCCCAAGACGTGAGTCGTCTCTTTGAGATGTCTTTTAGACGTCTACCTTAAGTTACCTTGAGACGTCTTGTAAAGATGTCTCATAGACGTATTGCGTAGCCCAAGACGTCTCTAGCTTAGTCGAGCCGTTTCAAGCCGGCTACAAGATGTCTTGTGCTCAGTGAGTGCCCTATGCTTCATAATTGCTGCATTTCTTTTGCCTTTCTTTAGCATATTTTCTTCCTGTTCTCCTAGGTATTGTTTTCGCTCATTCAGCCATACTCCTGTATTTATACTTCTCTATATGTTTTATTGAAACGCCTTGAATTGTCAGCGGGTCCCCCTTCTCATCGTCATAAACCATTATATCCCCGACTTGTCGCTACTGAATTTCAGGCCCAGAGAGTCTCCTTCCTCTCCACACATATTAATCAGCTCTTGCAACATATCCCGGCTACCTGCTAAGAGTACAATGTCGTCTGCGGAGAACATTCCTGGTATAACTTGGTTTACTCTTTCCCCTCTCTCCATAAATGACATATCAAAACCTAAATTGCACACTTTTCATTTCTTTCCATTCTACTCGGGTATGTCATAAAAAAAAAAAGTAAAAGTGATAGGGGACAACCCTGCCCGAGTCTTCTGACGGTTCTTTTATTTCTGCTTGCCACGTTAAAACAACCCTATTATTTGTGTATACCCGTAGTAAAGGCCTAATCAAATGTGCATCTAAAACATACTCTTTCAGCTGCGCCCAGAGTTTTTCCTGGCTCATCCTGTCGTACGCCCCTTTAATGTCTAGAAATGCTATCCATAATGTTTTTTTACTGATCCGCGTTACCACTATACATTGAGCGACGATGGATTACTTATCATCTAATATTCTCTCTATTCGGAAGCCGTTCCGTAGCTCACCTAAAATGCTCTCTGCCCATTCTTCTTTTACTACCTGCGTCGTTAGTCTGTACAGGACCGAAGTTACTGTCATTGGACGGTATGATGTTATGCTATCCTTATTTGCCTCGCCTTCATACTATAGTAATCTCATTAAGCTTAGTTTCCAATCATTGCGTACCTCTCCCGCCATTATTATTCGATCAGTTGCCTGTCTAAACTTTAATTTGCTTTTTGTTCATAGTTCCTCGACTAGTCTCATTCCTATGCCATCTGGGCCTGTCGCCGTTCCATCGGGTACTTTACTTTTTGATCTGTCCCGTTTCCCCGTGGTCGTCTCAGTTGTCTCATTTGTGTTCTCGTCTTGCGCCGTGTTGCTCTTTGTGTTCTGCCCAATCTCGTTCTGCCAATGTTGCCTCGATTGTTCGTCTAATAAATTCCCTCGCCTCCTCGTCCACTGCACTTATCCCCTCGTGTGTGGTCAATGAACAACGGAACCCTCGTTTTTTCTCCCCTGTGCATTAATGTGTTCCCAAAACCTTTTTGCTGTATTCCTATCATTCTGATTTACCTCCATCATCCACTGCACACCAGCTCTATCAATCTCGGCCTAGATTAGAGCAGATGCCTCTCCTTTTCTTTCCTGAAGCTTATTCCATTTCGATGCTCCCTCAGCGGGTGCGTCCCCTCTTTTCTTCGGCCATCTGCGTTCCCTCGAGGCCTCTTGTCGCCCTGCTATGGCCGCCCCTGTCCCACCAGCTTTTTGGTGTATGTTTCCTTCTCCTTCTCCCTCTTTGTTTGATTTTGAACTTCTCTAACTCTCTTTTAAAAGTGTTTACCAAATCGTCATATGTCCATTTTCTCTCCAGTTGTCTGGATACTATTCGCGAGCCCAACGCCCTATAGATGGCGGGGCGGTAGTTCTAAGATGGCGGAAGAAACGGGGATAGATTCTCCAGGATTTCCCGTGCGCCTGCTCGCTGGCGCTGGTCCGTGCGCTAGAAATAATTTATTTGTCTACAAACGCGAAACGGTCAGGGCAGGAGTGTATTACAGGTGATGGAGATGTTGATGGCTTGGGGGGGGGGGGGGGGGGGCTACGAAAGACCTAAGGGTGCCTAATGGCCGAGATATATATGCCACTGCACCGGACGCCCATTGGGGCTGACTAACTTCCGGTTGTATAAGCATACACAGAACACAATTACTTTGACATCATTTTCATTTGCCGATTTCACAATAGAGTACTGGGGGTACCTACCCGCTTCAGACGGAGCAACTTTCCCAGCATTTTCGGTATCGCTGGCGAGTTCATTTATTTATTTATTTATTGTACCCTCAGGGCCCGAGGGCATTACAGAGGGGAGTGGTTACAAAAGGAAGATCACTAAAAAAAACAAAATGACAAACTAAGAATAGAAACACGAACATAAGAAACTTTAACTTAGAAAATTGGTCAAACAACGCTTAAACATAATGGCATCTGTTACAGACACAACTGACGATGGAAGGTGGTTCCACGTGATTGTTGTTTTGGGGATGAATGAATTATAAAAAGTAGTGGTTCTACAAACAGGTAGACCGATTTTGTGTTGGTGATCGAAGCGTGGCGAGACATATGAGGGAGGAGTTAGTAATTTTTGATGCAAGGAAGAATTGTGATGATAAATTTTATGAAACAGACAAAGACGGGATAACTCACGACGTGAAGAAAGGTTAGGTAGGTTTAAAAGCGTTTTCATGGACGTTACGCTTGCAGTACGGTAAGAATGTAGCGAACAGATCTATTTTGAATAGCTTCGACTGCTGTTGTAAGTAAGTCAGTACCGGGATCCCATATAGATTAGGCGTATTCTAATTTGGAGCGGACAAGGGTTTTGTATAGTAGTAGCTTGAGAGATACAGGGACAGATGGAAAATTATGTTTGAGGAAGCCAAGCATGCGGTTAGCATTGTTAGTTATGTAGCGAATATGAGGTTGCGAATATGAGTTGTTCCCTAGCTCTCATTAGACACGATGCAAAACGTACAGCGCCACGACGGCATGGGATTTCGGGAACCCTCGGTACAGATTACGCACTTTCTCGTAGCGCCTCCGCGAATGAGCGTGAGTCGAGGCAGCTACCACCAGCAGCTGTCGCAGCCGTCCGCCATCCCGCTCATCCGCAGGAACGCTGTACGTCGTTGGCTGCGCACCGCATCTGCGGCAGCGTAAACGCATCGCAACATGCGAAGCTGTTTACTTATGTGAATACGTTATTCGTCGTAACTTATCTTCACGTCTTGGAGTGTCACCGAATCCAGTTATTTTGCACCGCAACCGTGGCATCGTTCGAGTAGGTTCGACAAAGCGTTGGTGCATCAGACGACGGAGCCGGTACAAAGGAGAAGAGGGATGAGAAAGGGACGATACCCTCGCCCCCATTTCGCTCGATGGTACGATCAACGTACGACTCGGCTGCTCGAACGTTGTTGCCTCGGTAACCTGCGCCTGCTCGCGTATGTCACGTGGTAGCTGGAGGAAAGACGTTGGGGGGGGGGGGGGGTGTACCGAGGACTCACTTTATTCGCCGGGCGGCGCGCGCGGGCTTTTGGGATTTTAGCGAAGGGTTTAATCGCGTCCCGCTCGAAACGGACGAGCGACTCGGACAACTCGGAGACGCTTTGAAGAGGCAGCAGCCAATCAGGGGCACAATATTTTCACGTGACACCCCGTGCTGGTGATGATGACGACTAAAGACTTGGTTCTGCCCTCTCCCCCAATCTCAGGTTAATCGTTTTTTATCGTAGAAATGAATCGTTTTTGTGAATAAACTGTTTCACAAAGGCGAGTTAATATTGCCAACGCCATTTAAATGTATTAAAACATGTTTATAGCGCGTAACAGTGTGTTTAATAGTGCGAAGGAAACAAAATTTGATGATGATGATGGCAAATCCGCGTGAACGCGGGCTGCCCGTGTTGCATGGTTTTGTGACGTCAAGTGGTTGGGAGAAATTGCCCCATCTGAAGCGGGCCTTACTTGATAATGCAGTTAATGCAAAGGTGCAAGCGAGCTGGACAAGAATGACGCGTACCAGTCCCCCAGCTGTGTTTGCCCTTTGTCTCACTTGTTCCCCTAGTCCGAAGTTATTATTATCTCCTTACTACTCGCATTCATATCGCGGTAACAGATAGCCTGAAAGAGCTAGACAAGTTCAAATAAACAAAAGAAAAATGTAGTTCGCGCATTGAGGGTCCTCTCAAAACGTCAAAAAAGGCTTTTCATAAAGCTTTGTTTGTCGTTATATATCAACTAATCTAATTCTGCCAGCGCAGCGTCCGCGAGCAACGTGCGAAAGCGTTATGACATACGATTGAAACGCGACAGAAATATATTCAGTATTGTCTGCCAGAGGTATTGCCCAAATGCGAGCTCCTGGCGTCACGTGTCTCTGCGTCCGTCACGCGTGACGGACGCGCGTCAGCCCGAACACGCGGCGCCGACCGCCGGGCGGCGACGCGCTGTCGCCGCCCGCCGGCGCCGTCAAAGAGAAGGCGGCGACGCCCAAGCTTTTTGGCGTGAACGAGGAACGCAAGTCACGTCTTTCCCAAGAACATGCCACGCCTGCTTGACCACAAACCAAAAAAAGAAAAAAAGCTTAAATTCTTTTTTTTTTTGTGCTCTTTTAGCAGTTTTTATAAACGGTCGCCATTTTGGTACATGGAATGAGCAGTTCCTCCTTGACCTCTTAATTCTTGGTGAGCCAATCCAAATTCCCGGTGACAGGCTGCTCTATAAAAAAAACTTCTTGCACACCGATATTTTGTAATCCACACACCGTCGAAACAGGCGCGCAGATTCGCACCGCCACCACCGCCACGGCGTCCGTGCTGGCAACATTGACAAATGATTTCCCCGTCTCGAAAGACGCAAGAACAACAATGCCCTTGTAAGAGATTTGTGGAGATAGGCATGGTTGATATGTTGATTGCATGCACAGTGCCAATTACGCTTCTATTGGCCAGGAACCGTACGATGACGCTCCATGGCGATCTTGGCGCGATTGGTTCAGAGCAACTCTTTCAAAGGTTTGAAAGGACCGAAATGGCGATTAGCGTGGCGACAAAGCCCGACCAGCCAACAGCCTTGCGAGGTTTTGGTCGTCTGTATGTTAGCACGCATCTGTTTGTGTCCGGCTAGCAGGGAGGGAATGCAATGATGCACTTTCCAAGGATTCAGAGACTTTGGCATAGGGACGCCGGTGATCGGCCTCCGAGAGGCCAAGGGAAATGTGTCGCGATGGACGAAAGGATACAACACGATGCAACCCTAAAGCCGGAGAATGTCAGCTTCCCAATCTCTCAGGTACATATACAATATGCACAGTGGTGAACAACACGAAGGCTTGAAGCTACAGTGAAAGGGAGGAACCAACAAAGCGGAAATGTCACCCTTCCCCCCCCCCCCCCAAAAAAAAAAAAATTAAAAAATAAAAACTTTTAGCCTTTTCACTCTGGTGAAGAAGACAGACCAGCGAAACTGTACCAAATACTTTATTTGGCTGTACTATGGTGGGAATGCAGTAATGGCCGACCGCAAGTCGGCAAGCCAGAGTGGAAAGGCTCGAAAGGTTGCCGCAAACTATGAGCGACGGCGGCAACCAGACAACCGGCAAGCCGCTTGTCTGGTTGCCGCCGCCGTTTATAGATGGCGGTAGCTGTCCAGAGTTTGGTGTCGAGATTTGTTTGCCCGCGGACACTATACTGGGGAAACTAGCCCTTAACAGCGCTGCTGTAAAAAGTTGCCCATTGTTTGTGCACTGCGTGAAATCAATTTCGAACAACTTGGTTGACATAAAAAAAAAAAAAAAAAAAACCTTTCTCGCTTTTAAAATTGTTAGAATGAACTGAACCAGGTCGGATCAGTCGGAAAGCCATCCGCCGGCTGCGTATTCGGAATAAGCTCGCGGAGAAAGTCACCAGGCCGATTTTGGGCACTCTGACTGGCGCGTTTTCATGGACGTCACATTGGTCACATCGCCTGGTCTACGATGATATGGCATAACCACTGATCTCTATGACAATTGCTGGATCGCGCTTCCCCGCTTGTTCGCTGCAGCGCGAGTGAAGCCACCGGACTTCACTCGCTTGGGATACGATTTGCGGTTTCGCTAGCCTTTTGCTGCGGTTCTCCAGCGTGCTTAGACACGTTTTCTACTCGTTCGTTGTCATTCGCCGAAGAAGTTTTTTTAAGACTATGTGTATTGTTGAGACTTGCCGTTGTGGCCCTCGCGGTTTAGGAACGAGCTTAATCCAGCGTCCACTAGCGACGAAGATGGGGGGAAGGTACGCCTTTTTTTCGTCCTTAGACGATTTACACAATCCCGTGCACAACAGCTCCTCATCACTGATCAGTGCTGGCTCATTATCAACCTACTTAATTGCACTTGACGTTTGAACGCGGCTCGCCTAATTGTAATTGGTCAACAGATTGTACACGACCATATCGGCCGCGCTTCAAAGATTTTTATTCTCGCCGTCTTGTACTTCTGCTTTCGAAGAAAACCCTCCTTGCTCCACAGCGTTGCCCTATTCGTGCTCCCACGTAATCCATTAGAGTAGGTTTGGAACATAGCCACATAGCCATGGTTAATAGTACATAAGAACACGTACAGATCTCCCCCCTTTTATTGATAGCAACTCACCGGAACAGCTGGACGATCCAGGACTCCGTGGCCGATATATACTATATATATATATATATATATATATATATATATATATATATATATATATATATATATATGATCTAAAGGCATCTACGCGCCACACACGTTCAAAACTTTGGTGCGGCGTCAATTCTTGACCGGTATCCAAGCGTGCGAAGGCACAAAGATGCATCACTCGGCGTGCCAAGGAAGCTTTGATCACGCCGCTAGACCGGCGACACTTGTTTTCGACGAGTTGTACCTTTTGATACGGCTCACGCACATTGCACTCGCAAAACACATCCACACGGCGTCGATTCTTGGTCGGTATCCAAGCGTGCGAAGGCACAGAGACACGGCACTTCGGCGTGCCAAGGAAGCTTTGATCACGCCGCTAGACCGGCGACACTTGTTTTCGACGAGTTGTACCTTTTGATACGGCTCACGCACATTGCACTCGCAAAACACATCCACACGGCGTCGATTCTTGGTCGGTATCCAAGCGTGCGAAGGCACAGAGACACGGCACTTCGGCGTGCCAAGGAAGCTTTGAACACGCCGCCAGACCCTTGCTCTCGACGAGTTGTGCCTTTTTCCTGCGACACTGCGCTTTCGTAAAATTTTCCGCGTGTTCACAACGGAAAGTCTCAACAATACACAGAGTATTAAAAAACTTATTCGGCGAATGACGACGAACGAGTAGAAAACGTGTCTAAGCACGCTGGAAAACCGCAGCAAAAGGCTAGCAAAACCGCAAATCGTATCCCAAGCGAGTGAAGCCCGGTGGCTTCACTTGCGGGAGCGGGAAGCGCGATCCAGCAATTGCCATTGAGATCAGTGGGCATAACGATGGCTTAAGGGGCTTCAGGATACTTCAGGCTAGAGCACTATATAGCTCCTTCGAAGCAGAGTAGCGCAATCTAGAACGCCGTCTCTCGGCGACTAGCGGCGAACGCCCGGAGGTTCCAACTCCGGTCAGTAATGAATGGGGAACGTGAGAAAATCGTTGTTTCTTCAATGTTGTGGAGATGTACGGAACGACAATAGTTTTTGACATAATAAAGGAACATTTTAGAATCATTTGCGCTGAGTTTTCTGCCAAGTAAGGACGTAATTTGTTTTTAAAAATTGCACGAGCGGCATCATGCAGCAGACGACGTGGCAACGTCACAGCGTCCACGTGACCCGCTCCGGCCAACCCAAAGAGCCCATCTCCGCTGCGTGCTAAAATCGTCTGCTTCAAATGCCATTGCTTTGGAAATTGCCTTCTCAAAATTTGCACACGCATCCGATATTATTAAAACTTTGATAAAGTGTTTAGTGCATTACCAACTTCATGACAGACTAGTTTTGAAAAGTGTGAACTTGCCGTTTATTTTTTAATTAGCCGTGTTGCGTCGATCTCCATGTATTCTCCCATAGGGCGGGCCGCCTCCTGGAACCCTGAGTACCACGTGACTCGCGCCGAGCTTTTCTGTCGGCCATGTTGTCGGCAAAACACGTGGATCAAAGGATTGCGCTACTCTGCTCCGTAGGAGCTATACACCAACTCATGTTTACAAACAAACCGGAGCGCCCCTAGCGGACGCCACCGGCGCCGCGCATGCGCGATGGGGGTGTGGGCAAAAAGCCCGCCGTCGCCCCTAAACAATCCATTGAAATGCGATGTTGTCGACGTCGGTGTGAGTCCCTTTGCCCTTTTTTGCGTTCAAATTGTTGATTCTATGTCTTCCTGGCGATGTCTGACTACTTGAGCGGCGTCAGCGAAATTATCGAGGCTCGTTACACCGCAAAACTTCGCGTGAATAATGTGACAAGTGGTGATTCATTCCGCGTGGACGCCGCAGAATGTACGCTAAAGCCTGATTCGCATGATGAGATTTCGCTCGCAATTTTCAGTCGCGACGCCGCTCGGGCTGCAAAAGCGTGAATCGTAGTGATGGTCGACGTCGATACTGAAAATCGCAAGCAGAATCAGACCAAGTGAATTAGGCATAACAAGTCGGTGATGGTCACTGGTAACAATGATCAACATCTCCTTGTATCTACTGTTTACATCGAGCCTGCTTAACAACCTTCAAACTTTAGTCTTTTGATGCCTGCACTTACTTCTTATCGCAAGTACCGGGCCAACATTTGGTCTACGGGCCGGCGTCGTCTAAGAGAGCAGACGACAAGCAGAAACGTTCGAAAGAGCAGACGACAGTTCGAACGATCGGGCGGCCGTTTGAACTTGAAGACGCACTGAACGTAGTCCGCAGGCGGTCCGTACAACTTGACGGTTTACTGGCGTTCATGTTGGAACAAAACAAATAAATCTGATGGCCGCAAGTATCCGTGAAATCAACCCAAAGTGCCTTCCGCCCAAGCAATCGTTGTCCGACGGCGTCTGCTTTTCCCTTTTTACGGCACATATCCAGATTCTCGGACGAACCGAGCACGTGAAAACGGACCTTCAAACCTTTCTCGACACTTTTGGTACGGCCTCAGTCGCGTCGTTTTGACGAGAAGGCACGTTTTTGTCTGGTTCCTTTCAAAACCACGCAGGAATACACGTCTGGCATGGGGACTTCTGCCCACAGCCCCAGACCGGAAGTGCGCCTGAAGCGCCACCACCCAACGTTATTAGATTAACTCAGTTACGGAACTGTTCATAGACGCTGCATGCACGAACAGTACCCCCCCTCACTCACCACGACTCGCCCAGATTCGCTCGACGCGCCGCCGGACGGCTGCTTTGGTAACTGAATCGGGATACGTTCGTTTCAACGTTACTAGAAACGTAAAAACCAACGAAAAAAACTCTTTTTGTAGTAACTTTTATTGGAGATTAGTACAAAATGGGGGCGGGTGATGTTTTCTAAAATTTTTAGTTTTCAAGGTTTTGCAGCACAATTAATATTGTTTTTATACAACCATGCCTCAGCGGGGATTTCAGGTAGCGCGTCCCGACCTAGGCGCATATTAACTGTGGGGTGTTTCGCGGCGCGTCCGCAAGGACGACGGAGG